>NW_020872870.1:54644-74786 GCF_003789085.1 Penaeus vannamei
AATATATTATATATTATATATATATTATTATTATATATATTATATATATATATATATATATTCCATATATAATATATATATATATATATATATATATATATATATATATTATATATATATATATATAATATATATATATATATATAATATATATATATATCTATATTATTATCTATCTATCTATCTATCTATATATATATATATATTATATATATATATATATATATATTATACATATATATATATATATATATATATAAATGTGTATATGTTATATATAATATATTATATATATATATATATATATATATATATATATTATATATATATATATATATATATATATATATATATATATATATATGTTGTGTGTGTAAGAGCCCGAATGATGGGCCTACAAGAGTATGGTAGATGGCGAGCTTAGAGTTTAAGGTAGACAACCAAGAAGTCTTGACTCCTTTACTGAATAGTAATGGAGTCTGTTCTTCGGAGCAAGGTGTTGTCCCTTGCCTCCCCGCAGGTATTCTGTCTCATCTTCTATAGAGTGGTCTAAAGATCGCTCTCAGCAAAGACTATATATGTCTTTGCCTCTAAGTCACGTAGTTAGCATGAGGCAACCGGTGACGAACAAGCAAGCGTTACGTTAATACATAGCTCTTGCGGAAGGGATAGACAACATTGGAATACCTAGTGTGGCAAGAGGAGAGAAATAAGCAGGTGAAGCAATGGGCAGGCGTATATGCATTTGTATATGTATGTAGGAGATACATATGTGACAAGCATGTAATTTACTTATTTAGGTAATTTTCTATATTACCTTCGCCTCTCCGATATCGACTATTTTGGTATCGTTGGATTCCTCTCACTGTCCACATTGCATATATATAGTTTTTATTGCGCGGAAATCCCCGTTAGCGACAAACTTGGTCCCGACAGCAGGGGAGGGCATGAAAGGTTCCAGGGAAAATGCGGGGTTAAATAACACTAATAATATAACCCACAGTGAAAATAACCATGGTTATTCACATGACTTTCCATTGCAGGGGGCTGTGCCTACCGAGGAAACAAAACCTCCACCATGTATTCCCGGCAGGCTAGAGCGTTATACAGTTATCGGTGATCTCAGAGCGGCGGACGTATTACATTTACCTAGTAACATTCCCACTGAATCAGCATACTAACGTTGACATAGTTAACATTGTATACAGATACGATTGTAGTATAATCAGGATGAACAAGGTATACCATGAACAGAAGAGCGGCGGTGACCCGCCCTCGTCAGGTCGGCGGGTTTTGCGCCTTTTTCGATGCATCTAGTTCGTGTGCGCTCTATCCTGCCGTGAATACGTGGGGGATATTTTGTGTCCTCGGCGGGGGTTGGGGGGCGGCAGCCCCCTTCAGGGGGGTCGCAGGAGGCAAAACCCCCTGCAGTGGAAAGTCATGTGAATAACCATGGTTATTTTCACTGTGGGTTATATTATTAGGGTAATTTTCTATATTACGTCCGTCGCTCCGACATCGTCGCCTCTGTTTCGGGGCCAAGTTTGCCGCTAATGGGGGGTTTCCGCGCAATAAAACCTACATATTTGGACTGTACAGAGTGAGAGGAATCCAACGATACCAAAATCGTCGATATCGGAGAGGCGAAGATAATATAGAAAATTACCCTTATTTATTTACTTGATTTAGTTTTGAATATAATATTGAAACAATTCAGCAAAATTAGATTGCATATTATGTTGTATTTATTTTTCTCTTTTAACTATTTGATATCCCTTCTGAAGGAGAGAAAGAAAGACGACTTATAAAGGGTGCAATACATGCAATACCTTCCCATGTGTGGTCCTCCACACGTGGTGTGGGGCCTGCTGTAGTGATTTTATAGCCCGATTAATTATTTTTAGGGGTAACTTATGTCGATCGGTAGCTGCCACCAAAGAGTCAAGTATTCCTGAACTTAAAGAAAAACTGTTACTGTTAATATTATCTTTTACTTCTATCTTCAGAGGCAGGTTTTCAATGTTCATTGATTAGTAGACCTTTTATAATTATTATATATTTTTCAAATTGTGATTACGGTTATGATTTAATAGATATATGAAGGAATAGAATTTAAACAATGTGTTATATGAAATATGTATATTTGAACATTATTCAATAAAACAAAGGACACTAACAACGATACATGAAATAAACAACGAGAACATACATAAACATACACATACACAGATACTGTTATATATATACTGACGGATGGTCACTTACGGTTAAGTTCATTTATGAAACACGGTCACTTTAATGTTATTCACGATCATGATTACGGGTTCGGTTACTTTGAGGTCACTCGCGTTTACGGTCACTAGGGTCATTCACTTGCGCTCGCGTTACTCGGAACACAGGGGAAATAGTCTGGTAGCGCACAATATGGAATACGTAACCTGATGTGGCCGTCGCTGCTCACCGGTGTCTCTCGTCTGCCGGTACTTCCTTCTCGTCCAGCGAGGTCAACCTTACGCGGGTAAGAACGCCGCATACTGTTGACAGGTATCGTCGTTGCTCGATGGTTCGACACTTCAGACTGGCTTGTTACGTTGTTGAGCGCCGGCCGAAACGAGCGAAATGTCCTATGTCATCCTTATTATGGCGCGTCCGAAAAAGCTTGGGAACCAGGCGCTGGCGGTCGAATGCGGTCAAAAGTGGCGACCGATGATGCGTCCACTACAAGCGCCCCCTCCAGACGGCGCGCCGTCCCGACAAGCCATAACAATCCTGGGGCAGACGTAAAGACGTATGAAGTGCCCGTGCCCTGACCAGGTTGAGCGGCCCAGCCACGACGAGGCTGCTCTGGCGGCCTTCCCTGGCGTCGAAGGGACAGGACGTACGACGCTGGGGCGAAGACGGGGAGCCTGTCAACGCAGCTCAGAATACGGGCGTACGGGATCAAACAGACGGGGTCATACAAGGACATGACAAGTGCGCCTTCCCGTCACAGCTCTGGGATATCTGAAGGACGAGGTCATGCAGGTGAGGGCGAGCTAGACATGCTGTGGACAAAGGTCAGGTATTAATAAAAGGTACCCCATATTGTGACTATCCCCTATCTTGAGTGCTCCAGAACCGAGTTTAAGCTAGTTCATGCGTATTTATTGTGAATTAGAAGTTAAAAGTTAAATATGAACAGCTTACAGTAATTACAAATATGAAGCATGCTAAGCACAAAGGACAAAACACATGGACATGCTAAGCACAAAGGACAAA
Organism: Penaeus vannamei; assembly: GCF_003789085.1. NCBI lineage: Eukaryota > Metazoa > Arthropoda > Malacostraca > Decapoda > Penaeidae > Penaeus > Penaeus vannamei. The sequence goes on from NW_020872870.1 coordinate 57,903, forward strand.
ACACATGGAGCATGCTAAGCACAAAGGACAAAACACATGGACAGAAACACATACAAATACAACACGAAACACATAAGAAAATTTATACGAAACATCTATTTACATTCTACATTTCACAAAATTGGAAATACGCGGGTTACGGGCACCAACTTTAATCTTTATTAGAATGATTCTGGTGATCTTACAAAACTTAAGAGCATGACACTTACTGGGTCATCAGGATCAACATTATTAACAGGAGTACTGTCAATGCTATCAGGCATGATTAATTGCAATTCGTCATTCGTTTTAAACAGTATGATTTGATTCTGTGAACTCTATGTTCGGTAAGTTTTACAAGGTCTCTTACTATATACGACACTGGGCCAACTTTCTTAATTATATGCAATGGACCAATCCACCTGGTGGATAAGCCCGTTTTACTTTGCCCAGGTGATCTTCTACGTAAACCAGTGATCCTTTGCGTAGTTCTGGGATGGCTTTTGTTCGTTTGTCTACCCCTTCCATGTTCTCCTCCCTTACCAGCTGCGTTCCGTGACTGCTGCATCTCGGGCGGCCATCAAGTCAAGCTGGCATTTACCTAATTCACCATCTCGCATATGGTGATTAGTGAGGCCTATGGGAAACGCACAATCACGACCGGTAAGAAGGTACAAGGGCTGGTTGTTCACCGACCTGTGAAACGCTGTGTTCAATGCTAACCGAACGTAATCTAGATGCGTGTGCCAAGTATAAGGTGTATCTTCGCACAGGGCTGCGAGGCAGTCTTTGACTACACGGTTACACCTTTCTACAAGGCCGTTAGACGCTGGATTATACGGCGTCGTGTACCGCGTTTTCGTCCCTAATAATGAACAAACTTCCCGAAAATATTCGCTTGTAAATTCACTTCCGTTGTCGGATAAAGCGTTTCCGGGGGGCCGAAAAGGGTGATGTAATTCGATATCAAAGCGTCTGCAACGGTGTGAATATCTTGGTCGGTAGTGGTACGAGTTGTACGAACCTAGTCAGTTCATCGATTATAGTTAGAACGTACCGGTCACTGTTATTAGCCGTCGGCAGGTCAATTAGGTCGACGGATACGCGTTCAAAGGGATTAGTTGCAAGGGGTTGGCGGCTAAAGGGCCGCGTCTGCGTAAAACGGATTTGCGACGTTGGCATGTAGGGCACGATTGAACGTATTGCCTGCAAAATTGAAGCGCATTGGGAACCAATAGAAATCTATTAATTTCTTATATGTTCTATAAACACCTGGGTGACCTGCGGTGCTGTTACGATGTACGATTTCCATCGCTGCTGATCTGACTTTAGGCGGCAAACTAGCTGGCTAACGAGTCCAGTAGGCAGTTCCCGCACGTGGTAAAGCACGCTATCTTTAACTTCAAATTGGTCGAGGGACGCGGGTATTTTTACACATGGTGATTTTTTTGCACAGTGATCTCCAACTCTCTCTGAACTGATCAGGGCTGATAGAAAATAGATTTATTGCGGCCACAGCGCGTGAAAGAAGATCGGAGACATAATGTGCGGCGCCCAGTTTGTAAGTGACCTTACAGTCATACGAAGCGATTTCTTGGCTCCAACTGTGCATCCTTGCCGATTTCATGGAACGTCTGAATATGTACGTGAGCGGTCGTGATCGGTAAAGACTTCGAAGTTTCTCCCATATACATAAGCATTGAATGCACGAACGCCTTCTATGACTGCGAGTGCTTCGGTATCTGTGGCACTGTATCTGATCTCGGGTCCCTTTAGTTTACGACTGAAATGCGCAACTGTGTGTGGCTGTCCTTGATGCGCTGCATAAGGCAAGCGCCCACAGCGACATTTGAGGCATCCTATGAATCTCAAACGGGAGGTCGAACTCGGGTCTGCGGAGCACTGGTGCTGATACTAACGCATTTTAAGATCGTTAAACGACTTCGCTTGGTCATCTCCCCAGTGCAAAGGCTTATCCTTTTTTGTCAGCGAAATTAACGGTGCGGCGATCGTCGCGTAGTGTTCGATATGACGGCGGAAAAAGCCACTCGCGCGAGAAATCTTCTCACCTCCCTTACGTTCCGTGGCGTTGGCATGTTAACAATAGCTGTTACTTTATTGGGGTCTGGTTTAACGCCATTTTACGATATAATGAACCCGAGTAACTTCAGTTCTTTCATTGCAAAATGTATCATTCTTTGGTATGTAGCGCCTGCAGTCTTCAGTCCGTATGGCATACGATGGAACTGCCATAGGTACGTACCATCCGAAAATGCTGTCCTTGGTCTTCATCGGGATTCAGCTCAATAGACCAATATGCAGAACGCGCGTCGAGTACCGTGAAATAACTGTTACGCCCGAGTCCATCAATCATTTCGTCCAGAGGAGTCTGTCGTGAGTGAATTCAGTTGTCTAAAGTCAATACAAAACCTGAAGTTATTATCTTTCTTTCGGACTAAAACAATGGGAGACATCCAAGGTGAAGTGGAGGGTTCAATTACGTTACTCTTTAACATCTTTTGACATTCTTCTTTATAACTAATTTAGCTGTCTGAGGTAGTCGCCAGTGTCTGGTGATTATGGGCGCGGCGTCACCCGTGGGAATATAATGGTATATCCCTGGAACGACACCAATGTCACTTTTATCTCCATCAAAAAGTCCCTTGTGAGACATTAATACGGACCTTAACATCTCTTGTTGTTTCGACGGAAGGTGGTCAAGGGGTATCGCATAGACGAATCAGATTGCGGGCCATGGTCGGTCACGTCGATGTCAGCGGAAGCTATCTGTTTTGCCTTACACGGTTCAGGCAATTCCTCCACCTTGCTTATAATTTGTCCTGCGTGCAATTTTATGTTCTTATCAAACGGGTTCACTATCCATACGGGGGCGTTTTTACGTTGCGTTCTTACTCTAGTTCGAGGAACAAGGGTGTTGTTCAAAGAACCTTCTACCAGAAGGTCGCAATCAGGTCGAGACGCTCAATAAATCTTCCAGTGCGAGGCGGTAAAATCGTATTACGTTTTACTCTCACGTATGACGTCGGAAACTAAACAAATCGCTGATGCCGATAGACTGGTGGTTTTACGTGGACAAACGCTGCACCGAGCTTCGGCTCATCTTTGTAGGTTACGTTCAGGCACTCTTTATCAATTATCAATCTAGAATGACCGGGTGACTTACTGTGATAGAACGAGAACTCAAATCGTCTGAGGAAGTCTACCCCTATCTAAGTCTAGGAGGTCTCCCGGAAAAGGGCACGAATTAGTTACTATAAACCTATGCGTTACTTTTAATCGTGGGGACACGCGAACGTAGATGTCTCGTTCTTCGATAGTGTCCAACAGTGTACCATTAATTCCTACGAGAGACCGTGCTTTCCTCGCTCGAGATGTAAAGAGCGATTTCAAAGCTGAACCTTTAATAAGAGAGGCGGCTCTTCCGGTGACATTGAAACATCTTAATTTTTTTCCACCCACAATCATAGTGACAATCGGCCGTCCTGATGGATAATCTTTTTCGTTTAGACCGCTACTTACACTGAAATTACTCTTTTTAGTTATTCTGCGCTCTTTGTTCTCTCGCCGGCGGGTATGCCTCTTCCTGACCTTCCCGAAAGGGACACGTGCGGCGTGTATGATCGGTCTATGACAGCACCAACACACGTTACCTGTAGGTCTCTCTCTACATTCGCTAGTCAAATGTCTCTGTGACCGGTAGTAAAAGCAATACGGGATATTATGCGCGGCGACCGATCGAGGAACTTGCGTCGCGGCGATGGGCAGGGGTTCATGCGTGACACGCTGAGGCATGCGCGAAGTTTGTGCCGTGAAAAGCTTGTTTGCTTTTGTTACAATTTCACGGAGTGGTAACTCCTCACAAGCTATCAACAAATCTGCTATTTCTGCCGGCAGTCCGTTCATAAAAATCCTCCTTATCCCGTGTACACAATCCCTTCCACTTTTAGAAGGAAGTCCTGAGGGGTCTGGCCGGATCTCAAACACTTACTTTGTAAGTTATTAAAGAAGTCATTGCTGTTCACTGTGCTTTGAATTTTTGTCTTAACAGCGTTTGAAACGAGCCCAGCTATTTATCGCTTCGAACGCGGCGAGCTGAACAAGACTTCAGCAGTTCCCTTACAATAAGTCCGCGCAAGACGCATCCTCGCCTCGTCTGCGTCATCGGGAGTGTTCTATTCTTCTGAGCCAGCTCTCTAAATCTTTACTCCGCGTCAGTGCGTCCATACTTTCTTTCGGCTCGTATTATAGAATGGAATCACGGTCTATTTTTACTTTGAACGGCATTGGCGTGTGCGCGTTATCCGTCTGCGCAGTAGTCACGTTACTAGTATGCTGGACATTTACATTTTCTTTATGATCAGAAGCCGTTCCAGAACTCGCACTGTCATTCATACATGGTTGATTACCCAAGAATTTGGTCATTACTTCAATAAATCTGTTAACATTCTCACTCTGTCGCGCAACCATTTCTCTCATTTCTTTCATTCCCTCGCGCACTTCATTCATTCCTTCTCTTGCCTTACTCATTCCAGCAGACGTTACGTTCATTCCTGTGTAAGCATCACTCATAAACTGCCACAAATCATTCATGCCTGATTTAGTCTCATGCAATCCTGCAACTACGCACTGATACAGTTGCGCAGTGGCGTCCTCCGATACTGCGCTGGCTCGTGCGCCTTCTAAAACATTCATGTCACTGTCACACTCTCTCACATCTTTTACCATTTCATCCGTACACTCTTTCTCACCTTCTGTTACTTTTGACTTGCTTCGTAATTTCTTATCCATTCTCGAATTAAATTGCAATTAACGTGCGACTGTACCAAACCTACACACTTACTCTGCTGCTCGTGCAGCTTTACATGGAAGGGCAGGAAGATTAACTAGGGGGTTACTTTACGAGTGAACACTGCACGCACAACGCAAGCAAACAAAAAACAAGAAACTAAAGCATACGCCCCTTTGACGCACAGTTACTTGAAATAATATTAGATTTCACAAAAAAAAAAAAAAAAAAACATGGACGTGCATGTATGCGACAAAGTATACTAGAGAAGATTACTTGTACAAACGAAAGTCTCTTTACGTATTTACGTTTGATGATACTCAAACTTGAAGAAGACAGTCATGAAGCAAAACTTATACATACAGAAATGAAACGTACAACAAAACACGACAAAGATATGTATGTACAGACACGAGATTAATGAAAGCGAGCGAGTTCAGTTTGTTTACGAATATTCCGTCCATATCACGCATATTAATGATCATGAACACTGAAGATGAGCCCGTAATACAATAAGAAACTGAATGAATGTATATATCCCACCGCAATCTGCACCATTTTAATGTTTATCATTGATGTGTAGACCTTTTATAATTATTATATATTTTTCAATTGTGATTACGGTTATAATTTAAGTAGATATATGAAGGGAATAGAATTTAAACAATGCGTTATATGAAATATGTATATTGAACATTATTCAATAAAACAAAGGACACTAACAACGATACATGAAATAAACAAAGAGAACATACACAAAACATACACATACACAGATACTGTTCATATATATACTGAACGGATGGTCACTTACGGTTAAGTTCATTTATGAACACGGTCACTTTAATGTTATTCACGATCATGATTATGGGTTCGGTTACTTTGAGGTCACTCGCGTTTACGGTCACTAGGGTCATTCACTTGCGCTCGCGTTACTCGGAACACAGGGGAAATAGTCTGGTAGCGCACAATATGGAATACGTAACCTGATGTGGCCGTCGCTGCTCACCGGTGTCTATCGTCTGCCGGTACTTCCTTCTCGTCCAGCGAGGTCAACCTTACGCGGGTAAGAACGCCGCATACTGTTGACAGGTATCGTCGTTGCTCGATGGTTCGACACTTCGGACTGGCTTGTTACGTTGTTGAGCGCCGGCCGAAACGAGCGAAATGTCTTATGTCGTCCTTATTATTGCGGCGTCCGAAAAAGCTTGGGAACCAGGCGCTGGCGGTCGAATGCGGTCAAAAGTGGCGACCGATGATGCGTCCACTACAAGCGCCCCTCCCAGACGGCGCGCCGTCCCGACAAGCCATAACAATCCTGGGGCAGACGTAAAGACGTATGAAGTGCCCGTGCCCTGACCAGGTTGAGCGCCCAGCCACGACGAGGCTGCTCTGGCGGCCTTCCCTGGCGTCGAAGGGACAGGACATACGACGCTGGGGCGAAGACGGGGAGCATGTCAACGCAGCTCCAGAATACGGGCGTACGGGATCAAACAGACGGGGTTATACAAGGACATGACAAGTGCGCCTTCCCGTCACAGCTCTGGGATATCTGAAGGACGAGGTCATGCAGGTGAGGGCGAGCTAGACATGCTGTGGACAAAGGTCAGGTATTAATAAAAGGTACCCCATATTGTGACTATCCCCTATCTTGAGTGCTCCAGAACCGAGTTTAAGCTAGTTCATGCGTGATTTATCGTGAATTAGAAGTTAAAAGTTAAATATGAACAGCTTACAGTAATTTACAAATATGAAGCATGCTAAGCACAAAGGACAAAACACATGGAGCATGCTAAGCAAAACACATGGAGCATGCTAAGCACAAAGGACAAAACACATGGAAATACACAGAAACACATACAAATACAACACGAAACACATAAGAAAATTTATACGAAATATCTATTTACATTCTACATTTCACGAAATTGGAAATACGCGGGTTACGGGCACCAACTTTAATCTTTATTAGAATGATTCTGGTGATCTTACAAAACTTAAGAGCATGACACTTACTGGGTCATCAGGATCAACATTATTAACATGAGTACTGTCAATGCTATCAGGCATGATTAATTGCAATTCGTCATTCGTTTTAAACAGTATGATTTGATTCCTGTGAACTCTATGTTCGGTAAGTTTTACAAGGTCTCTTACTATATACGACACTGGGCCAACTTTCTTAATTATATGCAATGGACCAATCCACCTGGTGGATAAGCCCGTTTTACTTTGCCCAGGTGATCTTCTACGTAAAACCAGTGATCCTTTGCGTAGTTCTGGGATGGCTTTTGTTCGTTTGTCTACCCCTTCCATGTTCTCCTCCCTTACCAGCTGCGTTCCCGTGACTGCTGCATCTCGGGCGGCCATCAAGTCAAGCTGGCATTTACCTAATTCACCATCTCGCATATGGAGATTAGTGAGGCCTATGGGAAACGCACAATCACGACCGGTAAGAAGGTACAAGGGCTGGTTGTTCACCGACCTGTGAAACGCTGTGTTCAATGCTAACCGAACGTAATCTAAACGCGTGTGCCAAGTATAAGGTGTATCTTCGCACAGGGCTGCGAGGCAGTCTTTGACTACACGGTTACACCTTTCTACAAGGCCGTTAGACGCTGGATTATACGGCGTCGTGTACCGCGTTTTCGTCCCTAATAATGAACAAACTTCCCGAAAATATTCGCTTGTAAATTCACTTCCGTTGTCGGATAAAAGCGTTTCCGGGGGCCGAAAAGGGTGATGTAATTCGATATCAAAGCGTCTGCAACGGTGTGAATATCTTTGGTCGGTAGTGGTACGAGTTGTACGAACCTAGTCAGTTCATCGATTATAGTTAGAACGTACCGGTCACTGTTATTAGCCGTCGGCAGGTCAATTAGGTCGACGGATACGCGTTCAAAGGGATTAGTTGCAAGGGGGTTGGCGGCTAAAGGGCCGCGTCTGCGTAAAACGGATTTGCGACGTTGGCATGTAGGGCACGACTGAACGTATTGCCTGCAAAATTGAAGCGCATTGGGACACCAATAGAAATCTATTAATTTCTTATACGTTCTATAAACACCTGGGTGACCTGCGGTGCTGTTACGATGTACGATTTCCATCACTGCTGATCTGACTTTAGGCGGCAAAACTATCTGGCTAACGAGTCCAGTAGGCAGTTCCCGCACGTGGTAAAGCACGCCATCTTTAACTTCAAATTGGTCGAGGGACGCGGGTATTTTTACACATGGCAGTGATTTTCCTTCCACGAACTCCACTATCTCCCTGCACAGTGGATCCTCCAACTGTATCTCTCTGAACTGATCAGGACTGATAGAAAATAGATTTACTGCGGCCACAGCGCGTGAAATAAGATCGGGGACATAATGTGCGGCGCCCAGTTTGTAAGTGACCTTACAGTCATATGAAGCGATTTCGTGGCTCCAACTGGGCATCCTTGCCGATTTCAAGGAACGTCTGAATATGTACGTGAGCGGGGTGATCGGTAAAGACTTCGAAGTTTCTCCCATATACATAAGCATTGAATGCACAAACGCCTTCTACGACTGCGAGTGCTTCGGTATCTGTGGCACTGTATCTGATCTCGGGTCCCTTTAGTTTACGACTGAAATACGCAACTGTGTGTGGCTGTCCCTCGATGCGCTGCATAAGGCAAGCGCCTACAGCGACATTTGAGGCATCCTATGAATCTCAAACGGGAGGTCGAACTCGGGTCTGCGGAGCACTGGTGCTGATACTAACGCATTTTTAAGATCGTTAAACGACTTCGCTTGGTCATCTCCCCAGTGCTAAGGCTTATCCTTTTTTGTCAGCGAAATTAACGGTGCGGCGATCGTCGCGTAGTGTTCGATATGACGGCGGAAAAAGCCACTCGCGCGAGAAATCTTCTCACCTCCCTTACGTTCCGTGGCGTTGGCATGTTAACAATAGCTGTTACTTTATCGGGGTCTGGTTTAACGCCATTTTACGATATAATGAACCCGAGTAACTTAAGTTCTTTCATCCCAAAATGTATCATTCTTTGGTACGTAGCGCCTGCGGTCTTCAGTCCGTATGGCATACAATGGAATTGCCATAGGTACGTACCATCCGAAAATGCTGTCCTTGGTCTATCATCGGGATTCAGCTCAATAGACCAATATGCAGAACGCGCGTCGAGTACCGTGAAATAACTGTTACGCCCAAGTCCATCAATCATTTCATCCATGCGGGGAAGAGGACTGTCGTGAGTGAATTCAGTTGTCTAAAGTCAATACAAAACCTGAAGTTATTATCTTTCTTTCGGACTAAAACAATGGGAGACATCCAAGGTGAAGTGGAGGGTTCAATTACGTTACTCTTTAACATCTTTTGACATTCTTCTTTTATAACTAATTTAGCAGTCTGAGGTAGTCGCCAGTGTCTGGTGATTATGGGCGCGGCGTCACCCGTGGGAATATAATGGTATATCCCTGGAACGACACCAATGTCACTTTTATCTCCATCAAAAAGTCCCTTGTGAGACATTAATATGAACCTTAACATCTCTTATTGTTTCGACGGAAGGTGGTCAAGGGGTAATTGCATAGACGAATCTGATTGCAGACCATGGTCGGTCACGCCGATGTCAGCGGAAGCTATCTGTTCTGCCTTACACGGTTCAGGCAATTCCTATACCTTGCTTATAATTTGTCCTGCGTGCAATTTTATGTTCTTATCAAACGGGTTCACTACCCATACGGGGGCGTTTTTACGTTGCGTTCTTACTCTAGTTCGAGGAACAAGGGTGTTGTTCAAAGAACCTTCTACCAGAAGGTCGCAATCAGGTCGAGACGCTCATAATAAATCTTCCAGTGCGAGGCGGTAAAATCGTATTACGTTTTACTCTCACGTATGACGTCGGAAACTAAACAAATCGCTGATGCCGATAGACTGGTTTTACGTGGACAAACGCTGCACCGAGCGACGGCTCATCTTTGTAGGTTACGTTCAGGCACTCTTTATCAATTATCAATCTAGAATGACCGGGTGACTTACTGTGATAGAACGAGAACTCAAATCGTCTGAGGAAGTCTACCCCTATCTAAGTCTAGGAGGTCTCCCGGAAAAGGGCACGAATTAGTTACTATAAACCTATGCGTTACTTTTATCGTGGGGACACGCGAACGTAGATGTCTCGTTCTTCGATAGTGTCCAACAGTGTACCATTAATTCCTACGAGAGACCGTGCTTTCCTCGCTCGAGATGTAAAGAGCGATTTCAAAGCTGAACCTTTAATAAGAGAGGCGGCTCTTCCGGTGACATTGAAGCATCTTAATTTTTTTCCACCCTCAATCATAATGACAATCGGCCGTCCTGATGGATAATCTTTTTCGTTTAGACCGCTACTTACACTGAAATTACTCTTTTTAGTTATTCTGCGCTCTTTGTTCTCTCGCCGGCGGGTATGCCTCTTCCTGACCTTCCCGAAAGGGTCACGCGGCGTGTATGATCGGGTCTATGACAGCACCAACACACGTTACCTGTAGGTCTCTCTCTACATTCGCTAGTCAAATGTCTCTGTGGCCGGTAGTAAAAGCAACGGGATATTATGCGCGCGACCGATCGAGGAACTTGCGTCGCGGCGATGGGCAGGGGTTCATGCGTGACACGCTGAGGCATGCGCGAAGTTTGTGCCGTGAAAAGCTTGTTTGCTTTTGTTACAATTTCATGGAGTGGTAACTCCTCACAAGCTATCAACAAATCTGCTATTTCTTCCGGCAGTCCGTTCATAAAAATCCTCCTTATCCCGTGTACACAATCCCTTCCACTTTTAGAAGGAAGTCCTGAGGGGTCTGGCCGGATCTCAAACACTTACTTTGTAAGTTATTAAAGAAATCATTGCTGTTCACTGTGCCTTTGAATTTTTGTCTTAACAGCGCTTTGAAACGAGCCCAGCTATTTATCGCTTCGAACGCGGGCGAGCTGAACAAGACATCAGCAGTTCCCTTACAATAAGTCCGCGCAAGACGCATCCTCGCCTCGTCTGCGTCATCGGAGTGTTCTATTCTTCTGAGCCAGCTCTCTAAATCTTTACTCCGCGTCAGTGCGTCCATACATTCTTTCGGCTCGTATTATAGAATGGAATCACGGTCTATTTTTACTTTGAACGGCATTGGCGTGTGCGCGTTATCCGTTTGCGCAGTAGTCACGTTACTAGTATGCTGGACATTTACATTTTCTTTATGATCAGAAGCCGTTCCAGAACTCGCACTGTCATTCATACATGGTTGATTACCCAAGAATTTGGTCATTACTTCAATAAATCTGTTAACATTCTCACTCTGTCGTGCAACCATTTCTCTCATTTCTTTCATTCCCTCGCGCACTTCATTCATTCCTTCTCTTGCCTCACTCATTCCAGCAGACGTTACGTTCATTCCTGTGTAAGCATCACTCATAAACTGCCACAAATCATTCATGCCTGATTTAGTCTCATGCAAATCCTGCAACTACGCACTGATACAGTTGCGCAGTGGCGTCCTCCGATACTGCGCTGGCTCGTGCGCCTTCTAAAACATTCATGTCACTGTCACACTCTCTCACATCTTTTACCATTTCATCCGTACACTCTTTCTCACCTTCTGTTACTTTTGACTTGCTTCGTAATTTCTTATCCATTCTCGAATTAAATTGCAATTAACGTGCGACTGTACCAAACCTACACACTTACTCTGCTGCTCGTGCAGCTTTACATGGAAGGGCAGGAAGATTAACTAGGGGGTTACTTTACGAGTGAACACTGCACGCACAACACAAGCAAACAAAAAAAAAGAAACTAAAGCATACGCCCCTTTGACGCACAGTTACTTGAAATAATATTAGATTTCACAAAAAAAAAAAAAAAAAAAAAAACATGGACGTGCATGTATGCGACAAAGTATACTAGAGAAGATTACTTGTACAAACGAAAGTCTCTTTACGTATTTACGTTTGATGGATACTCAAACTTGAAGAAGACAGTCATGAAGCAAAACTTATACATACAGAAATGAAACGTACAACAAAAACACGACAAAAATATGTATGTACAGACACGAGATTAATGAAAGCGAGCGAGTTCAGTTTGTTTACGAATATTCCGTCCATATCACGCATATTAATGATCATGAACACTGAAGATGAGCCCGTAATACAATAAGAAACTGAATGAATGTATATATCCCACCGCAATCTGCACCATTTTAATGTTTATCATTGATGTGTAGACCTTTTATAATTATTATATATTTTTCAATTGTGATTACGGTTATAATTTAAGTAGATATATGAAGGGAATAGAATTTAAACAATGCGTTATATGAAATATGTATATTGAACATTATTCAATAAAACAAAGGACACTAACAACGATACATGAAATAAACAACGAGAACATACACAAAACATACACATACACAGATACTGTTCATATATATACTGAACGGATGGTCACTTACGGTTAAGTTCATTTATGAACACGGTCACTTTAATGTTATTCACGATCATGATTACGGGTTCGGTTACTTTGAGGTCACTCGCGTTTACGGTCACTAGGGTCATTCACTTGCGCTCGCGTTACTCGGAACACAGGGGAAATAGTCTGGTAGCGCACAATATGGAATACGTAACCTGATGTGTCCGTCGCTGCTCACCAGTGTCTCTCGTCTGCCGGTACTTCCTTCTCGTCCAGCGAGGTCAACCTTACGCGGGTAAGAACGCCGCATACTGTTGACAGGTATCGTCGTTGCTCGATGGTTCGACACTTCGGACTGGCTTGTTACGTTGTTGAGCGCCGCCGAAACGAGTGAAATGTCTTATGTCGTCCTTATTATGGCGGCGTCCGAAAAAGCTTGGGAACCAGGCGCTGGCGGTCGAATGAGGGCAAAAGTGGCGACCGATGATGCGTCCACTACACTGCCCACGCTATCGCCCAAACCACGCTCTTCTAAATATAGAGGCCACGCCATCCACCAAGGGGTATATAAATTCATCCAAGCTAACCCTCATTCTCACTCGTTCACCGCTTCTGACCTGAGTTTCCCTTCCAGGCTCTCAGACGGTGGTTCCACCCAGTGCCGTTCTTCATGTATCGTTATTCTTGTGTATGTGCTGTAACTCTTAGCAATAATGAGAACAGCCACACCGTGTATAACTGAGACCATTTGTACTTCAACAACTATAAAAAAAACAAGAGATATTATAAACTCTTATAGTCGTTCGGCATATTGAGTTGGTGTGACCTGTATTAACGTCTGATTATGAAGGGACTAGGGTTTAAACTGGAATTAATTCGCCTAGTAAAAAACAACCTTCTCACTTTCTTTACCGTTGGCATGTCCGGAAAATTCCGACAATCGTGTGATTCGTAGTTGATATCTGCGTGCGCCATTCACAGACTGTAGAGTAAGACTAACGATAAAATTCGAGTCTCATATAGTCACTTCATTTGTTCAGATAATTTGGGCATAAAGAAATCCCACTGTCGCTGAAAACTAGCTCTGACATGCGTAAGCGAGATATTATTTCCTCAGTCTGTCAGAGTTTGTAGCGTTCCCATGATTACGATTAAATAGTCGGGGATAATGTAAGAAACATTTCTGAACTGGGATGCTTCCATTGTGAAAGCTTGCAAAAGAAATTTCATGTCACCATTCATTTGTGTACGTTAATTGTTGTGTTAACATGGTAATGATTATAGCATTTGTTAAAATGAACCCTAAATTCGTGTTTGTGATTCATCTTCGTGTGAGCTCAATTTCTCTTCACACTCATAATTACACACACACACACTCATTCACGCAAACAGACGCTGTAAAGTCAAATCTTCAATTATAGGATTTGTTGTGCATGATTGCAGGTTATCTCTTTTACCCGCAATGTTGCTGTGATGAGTTAAACATACACGCAATCATTTCACACACTCTTCCACGCAGTTCAACAGAACACTGTTAAGTCAAATCTTCATGTATAGGATTTGTTGTGTCATGGTCCAAGGCTATTCTTTTGCTTTGTGACGTTGCTGATCGGGATTAGTGGAAATGATGCACAATACATATTTTTTTCTTATCTATGAAATGACAATCGGTTCAAGTTATCCTTGCGGATGCCTATGTCATTTCCCTTATCTATTCTCATATCTATCTGAGATGGTTAGTAGCCCAAGCAAGTTCGTGAGAACTGCTACTCTCCTCTCCCTCATTTATTTTTCTTCCTGAAAACTACAAAAGTAAAAAAAAAAAAAAAAAAAAAACGAAAATAAATGAAATAACCACATTAAATACTGCAAATTAGTCTAAAAATAACGGCTTACAGCACTTAAATAACATCCCTCCCTCTCTGTTGTTTTTCTTTTTCTCTAACTATCTTGGCCCTTACATGTATAAACTGGTTCATGTTGTATATATATGGACGTGTATATCCGACGCGGCATCAAAGGAGATCTAACTGCAGCACGATCGCCTTGCAATGCCGTGAGACGAACATCGCCAGAAGATCGCCGCAGGCCAAAGGACGAGGACTCGCGAAATTGCAGGTATTAAGCCGCCCAGATCAAGTGGATGGGCGCCGCCTGTCAGTACTCCCGTAGATCCAGTGAAGAACCAGGAACTCGTCAGAGCAGGCCCCATGATGCTATGAAAAGCCACCTGCCTGGACGCCCGTAGATCGGTTAAACTCCAGGAGCTCCCCAGGAAGGAGTAAGACGCCTTCAGACGAAAGGACGCCACTGCCCAGGACGCCGTAGACCCAGACGCGCAGGCTACGAGGACGTCGGTACGAGCCGAAGCCGAAAAGGACCTGGACGAATCTGTGAGGATGTGTGGACGATGACGCCGCCGAGTACCACCTGGATAAGGACTACGAGGACGACTGGACGAACCGGTCAAGGAGGACCTTGGCGAAACCTTCGAGGACGTGTGGACGTCGATGAAGGATGGATGCACCAAGGACCAAGATGAAGAGGCCGACAACGAGATGCACGAGGACAACCGAGAACAGGCACGCGACGAGACGACCAGCAGAATGGCACGATGATAGGTCACCCTTGAAGTGATTCAGATGACGCCACGAGGACGAGGCTCAGGTGGTGGCCGAGCGGTATAAAGGGTGCAATACATGAAGACCACACGTGGTGTGGGGCCTGCCCACGCTATCGCCCAAACATCGCTCTTCTAAATATAGAGGCCACGCCGTCCGCCAAGTGGTATATATGGTCATCCAAGCTGACCCTCATTCTCACTCGCTCACCGCTTCTGACCTGAGTTGCCCCTCCCGGCTCTCCGGCCGGGGGTTCCACCCAGTGCCGTTCTTCGTGTATCGTTATTCTTGTGTATGTGTTGTAACTCTTAGCAATAAAGAGAACACCCCCGTGTATAACTGACGCCACCTGTAATTCAAACTACAATATAAACTAGAGGTGTTAGTACCTCTTACACGACTACCCTAACAAAAAAGCTATTAACTTATTCTAAATTCTTCATAGAACCCCATTAGTGTCTCTTGCGAGGGCCATCGTTACAGTATGGTCCTCCACTAACGGCACCTTTCCCTTGCAGCTGGACCTGGTCAGAGCGGGCGACGCCGAGGCCTTGCAGGCGGCCCTCGCCTCCCTCGCCCCCCGCGCCACCAAGGACTTCTTCGGTGAGGCTGCGCGTCGCCCCAACCCTCGCTTTCTTCGTCATTTTTTGCTCTATATCATATATATATATATATATATATATATATATATATATATATATATATATATATATATATATGTGTGTGTGTGTGTGTGTGTGTGTGTGTGTGTGTGTGTGTGTGTGTGTGTGTGTGTGTGTGTGTGTGTCCTTTCTTTCGGGTATTGTATTGGTAAGATTCTTTTTCAAAACCGAATCACAGAAGCTGCATCTTGGAGTAAGAAGCCGTGGTTAGGCCTCGAAGGCCATTTGAAAGAGCTCGGTTTCTGATGAATGTGGACCCTGGCGGGATGGATCCCTAAGAGCAACGCTTCTAAAACCAAAGTGAATGTATGGAGAAATAGATGAAATAAGCAAATAGAAAATAGAAGCAAATTCAAGGAACGCCCCTCCATGGCGGCGCAGGCACTGACGAGACCTCGAGGGGCACCGGAGAGCGAATCGTTAACGGCGAACAGCAGGTCATGTCTGCCGTTATCGGTCGTTATCAGAGAAATGGCGCGAGTCCAGCCCCTCTGATAACAGGCGTCGAGCAGATACGACTGGCCGGGACGCCCTAGAGAGGACGACCTCTCGCGCCCTTCGAGGCTGAGTTGCTCCCTCGGTGACGAAGGCGGCGAAGGAGCCTGGCCGGAGGATTTACGCGGCGGAGGAGGATCGTTCAGGCAAGAGTTGCAATGCGTAGGATTATGAAGGAATGACTTCCTCTCTCAAATTGTGATAATCTGATATTCTCTTTCCCCTTCTTCTCCCCTCCTCTTCCTCTCCTTTCCTCTCCTCTTCCCTTCCTCTTTCTTCTACCTCCTTCCTCATCTCCCTTCCATTCCCCTTTCCACCTTTCGTCTTCCCTCCGCTTCCCTCTCCTCTTCCTCCCCTCTTCTTCTCTCCTCTTTTACCCTTTCTTCCCCCTTCTTGTCTTCTCTCCCCCTTCCCCTCTTCCTCCCCCCTCTTCCCCCTTCCTCTCTCTTCCCCTTCCTCTTCACTCTTTTCTTCCTCTTCACTCCTTTTCACCTTTCCCTTCCCACTTCTCTGATCCTCTTCCTCTTCCACCCTTTTCTTTCCCCATCCTCTCCCCCTTTCTTTTCCCTCCTCTTACCCTTTCGTCTTCCCTCCTGCTCCCCCCCCCCCCCCCTCAGCCGAGAAGCCGCTGCACGTCGCTGCCGAAGAAGGCCACGAAGAGATAGTCAAGATGCTGATCTTAGGAGGAGCCGATGTTAACGGCAAAAAGGAGAACGGTATGTTTACATTTGCAATAATAATAATGATAAGGATTACGTTAATGATAATGATGGTAGTAGCTGTACTAGTAGTATTAATAACAACAGTAATAATGATGATAATAATGATGATGATACAAATAATGATATATAAAATAACATGAACTATAATAAGAGTTGTAGTAAAAATAGTAATAGTTATTAT
>NW_020872870.1:77386-94886 GCF_003789085.1 Penaeus vannamei
TTCCCTCCTGCCCCCCCCCCTCAGCCGAGAAGCCGCTGCACGTCGCTGCCGAAGAAGGCCACGAAGAGATAGTCAAGATGCTGATCTTAGGAGGAGCCGATGTTAACGGCAAAAATGAAAAAGGTATGTTTATATTTGCAATAATGATGATGATAGGGATTACGCTGATGAAAATGATGGTAGTAGCTGTACTAGTAGTATTAGTAATAACAGTAATATGGATGATAATGATATTGATGATACAGATGAACTATAATAGGAGTTGTAGTAAAAATAGTAATAGTATTATAGATAATGATAACGATTATGATGCAAGTTTTCTTACTGATTTTCTACCTCGTTAATTTTCTATTCATACAATCATGCATCAATCCAATATAATTCATCCTTTATGTATGTTTGTGCTTATTTCTGTTAATGGGTGGCTTATGGAAAAATTTTGTACAACACACACACACACATAAATGTGTATGTTTGTCTCAATATATATACACATACATATCATGTATATACATATACATTATGTAAATACACACATACATACACACACACACACACACACATATATATATATATATATATATATATATATATATATATATATATATATATATATATATTTGTGTGTGTGTGTATGATTGTGTGTGTGTGTGTGTGTGTGTGTATGTCTGTGTGTGTATGTATATATACTCAAATATATATGTACGTACAGTTGCGGAATTATATTCCAGTACACTTACTGGGTCCACTCTTGTACATCTGGCAACAAATCGAAGTAAACTTAGCAAATAGTATTTTTGTGAATGAAGTAAAATCCTAGGTAGTTTGTAACAAAGAGTGTGATTGGTCGAGTATGAATACACAATTTTTAAGCAAAATAAACCATTTGATCTTTCGCTTTATTCAAATAAGTGATAAAAAGACATGTAATACTAATTATCGTTGAATTTGCATTGGCATATTCTTCAGGTGCGATATCCTGGATTTTTTTTTTTCGAAATGGCAACACCTATGATGGAGAGGCGGCATTTCCCCCTTCTTTCAACAAAAGAAGTATCAATCACAGCTGCATATTTTTTGAAATACGAAAAGGTTAATGCTTTAAACATTTGTGTCTGGGAACTAAATCATTTAAAATATATGTAAAATGATGGGACCTTTACAAATACTTATGGTGACTGCACCATCTAGCTGCGGCTAATCGAACGATTACATTGATTGTTTATTTATTTATTTATTTTTGCCAGAACTTATTGAATAAACAGAAACTGTTATATCAACTTCTTCAATATAGAACATGAAGTAAACACAAAATTCACAGTGAGGCTACAGTGAATACATAGATCCGTTACCAGTGTGTGTGTGTGTGTGTGTGTGTGTGTGTGCAGCGTCTATGGAAATTCGAAGTCATACTAGGTTATGAGTTACGAGAGAGTATTATAATCAGCCATTATTAAGCCTCTTTGAGGAGTCGCATTCTGGTTCGAACAGCTCAGCGAGAAAATACATGTTTGCTTGTTTCAATTGAAGCAACTACTAGCTGCGTGGTTCCAAGGAGGTGAATAGCAAAACTCCAAGAACCGACTCCCAATGCTGTATATCTTGTTCACTCTAATGAAATTACTTTTCATATCTGTTTTGTATTTGTTAATGTATTGTAATACAGTATATGCGTGGGTGTAGATGAAATTAACATACCAAACATTCACATCAAAATCAATTTTCTATACATTATTTAGAAAATAATTCCTTGGTTTGTGAAAAGCTTATTTGTTCGCCCGGAACTTGAGTAGTTTACAAAAAGAGAAACTATCTACAAAATGAATGACAGGAAATCGTATATCATATATCTTTATGCCAACGAATGTTCGTCAATTCCTGAATATATTTCGCAGCTAATCCTAACGTATGCTAAATATGAAGGAAGATACATCCGATGGTCTAAGACCTCATAATGACATGGAAAATCCGAGGTCAGAACGAGGCTGCCAAGCTGACACCTTTTTCAGGATGGACGCAAGGCAAGCTGTGATCGGGAATAGAGGCTGTCACAATGCGGCGAGGGAAAGTAATATATTCAGAGAGTTGGACATCTTCCGGACGATGGTATACAGATAGTTATAGTGGGAGAAGGAGGGCACCCACAACGACCGCCCTCTCTCACCACTGCAGCTAAGATTTATGAAGACTAGAGCTCCTGGTAACTGGCCGCACGGTGAAGAGAACGACTACATACAGATAGGGTAATCATAGAACGTCACCAAAGAAAGGCTGAACGAACGACAGCGATAACGTCGCCTCCAGGTCGCCCAGCAGTATGTGGAGAAGGATCTAGATGACCGGCGAAGAGCAATAAGGACAGAGAAAATACATCGGAAATGCACGGAAAGCTTCTGTGCTGGATGAGATAAAAGGTGAAAGTGTTATTAACCCTCTTCAATTTTTTCACAAAATTCATTCCAATTTGCGATATGAAACGGCAAGGATTGGCCACGTGACCTGTGATATTGTGGGGGTGGGTCTTCCTGCATGATGTTGACGAAACGGGGAAATGCACCTTAGACAAATATATCGAATTGTTAGAAGGAAAGGATCCTCCCATCAGCACGCTGTTGTGCCTTGGCTCTTCCCAGAAACAATCCTATTTGTGCAGGATAACTGCCCTATACTCACGTCTAGGGCAGTTAGGAAGTGGGTCCATGACAAAAACCACCTGGAGGTCCTTCGATGGCCAAGCAAAGGATGTGACTCAAACCCGACGAAAAGTGTTTGGGAAACGACCAATGGAACAACCTCCCATCAGCTAATAGATCATGATAAGAGGGAATGGGAAGCGTAAAGGAGGAAATCGAGACGCTGCATGAACACGTCGCCTCTGTCTCGGGGATTTAACGCGGATTGAATAACAATACATTGTTCTTATTATAAACATGGCGAGCCCAGTACTTGTCGTCCTTTATTACAGTTGCTACGATTTTCTTTAAAAAATAGACTACAATAAAAATAACCCCAAAATTAATAAGCATCCCCAATCCTCTAAGAAAAAAGAAAAGAAAAGATATACATATATACATACACACACACACACACACACACACACACACACACACACACACACATATATATATATATATATACATATATATACAAGTTATCAATTACATTTCATGGCATTTTGCGCGAGATGGGATCAACATTATGAAATATAAAACTAAAGATTCTAAACAAAGTGTTAAACAACTGCAGCTCTTTCACACACAACACACACACACACACAACAGTTTTGCGTTTAGTTAATATTGTTTATTGAATCCGTGTTTGGAACTGACGAGGGAAAAAAAATATTCGTCACGTTATTAGTTCACATCCATATGAAGATTATCCATAACTTTGATTTTATGATAAAGAACAAGTATATATATATATATATATATATATATATATATATATATTATATATATATATATATATATATATATACATATTTATATATGCTATATGTGTACACACACACATAGAGCGTTAACAGACGTGTATTGGCAAAAAGGAAAAGGAAAAGCTGCATGAATGACAAAAGTAGAGAGCGAGGTTAACTGACTTATCAGAACGATTTTTTTTTTTTTTTTTTTTTTTTTTAATATCCGTTATCTTACAGCACATGTATTAAGAGTCAGTTCTTAGACTTTTGCTATTCACTCTCCTGGGAACCACCTAACTAATAGTTGCTTGAGTTGAAACAAGGAAGCATGTATTTTCTCGCTAAACTGCTCGAATTTGGATGCGTCTCCCTTTAGAAACGACAAGACTTAAGAAATAATAGCGGCGAAAACTATGATCAGATTTTAGCTTAAGATAAAAGACATTCAGAAGAACCGAAACGAATTATACATATTGTTTCATAACTCGCCACTAAGTATTAACCTCCATAGAAGCCACACACACACACACACACACACACACACACACACACACACACACACACACACACAATGATGAAGCATCTTTACATTCTGTGATGAAGAATATAATGTAGCTTTTGTTCATTGAATAAGCGTTTGGTTCTGGCAAGGAAAAAAAAAAGTATCACTTTGATAAATCGATTAGCCTGTACTAGATGGTGCAGCTACGGGAAGTATTTGCACAGGTCTTTTAATCTTTTTTGTTTGATTTGTTGCAATATAGAGGTGCTTAAAGCTTTATTTATATTTGTTGTCTTGAAAGAAGCGGAAAATGCCACCTGACCGCTACAGGTGTTGCCTTTCGATAAACAAACCATTCCAGGATATCGTATTTGAAGAATAACACAATACAAATTCAACGACAACTAATATCACGTGTTGTTAGCAATTGTTTGAAGAAAATAAAAAATCAAATGATTTACTTAGGTTAAAATAAATATCCACTTATACACTCACTGGTCATTTATATTCGACAAATCATACTCTTTGTTACAAACTACCTAGGGTTTTAACCTCATTAAAAAAATGCTAATTACGCTATGTTTACTTCGATTTGTTGCCAAATGTGCATAGATACACATATATATATAATATATATATATGTATATATACATATGTGATATATATATATATATATATATATTATATATATATATATATATATATATATATATACTTACATACATATGTATATATACATATATATGTATATATATGTATATATGAACACACACACGTATATATATGTGTGTGTGTATTAATATATATGTACATATGTATATATATACATATATATAAGCACACACACACACGCGCGCGCGCACACACACACACACATATATATACTCACAAATTTGTCCCTTGATCATTATCTTCTCTTTCAGGGTCTACTCCGTTACACTTCGCAGCCCAGAAGGTCAGGCGGCGGCCGAGGAGCTCATCGTCAAGGGCGCCGATGTGAACGCAAAGGAAAGAATGGTGAGGCAATCTTAAGGAAGACAATTTCGATTTTATATATAAAAATTCAGGGACATATTAAAGGACTTAGATATCACCATTTCCATGATTATTTAATCAGTTTTACTTGCATGAATTACCATGTTATTGTAATAAATATTATCATTATTGATATCAACCATATTATCATCAGTATTATTACTATTGTTAGTTTATCATCATTATTACTAATATCGTTAAAGTAAAAACGCCATAGAGGAAAGATTTGGGAGAAGATATTCTAAGGAGTGAAAGGAATTAAGACTATTATAAAGCAAAATCCATATTAAAAGCAAATTAGATACATAAATGAATAAATAAATAAAAAGATAAATAAATAAGACTGTTAGATGATAAAGAATGCCAAGGGTATTTTTTTAAAAATTAAAATCAAGACGGAAGGCATTTTGCTGGTGCTATTCATAGATGGTACGTGGCTTGAATACATGTATCACAAGTATGACTCCCCGTACATGGCTTCAAGCATGACTCTCTGTAAATGCTGACCCCATGTAATAGTACACTCAGCCTCCTTTCGGGATATCAGTGGGTCTGGATAGGTACTAATTTCAGCTGGTCATTTGGCACTTGTGCATCTAACAACTCCATTCACTTCATTCCTTTCATTCCTAGCCAGCCGTACATATGTATTGTCTCCTTTTCTCTTTTATTTATCATCGGGAAAAGGAATAAAAAAGTAAAGCGCATCTTTGCTGCACACTTCACTTGGCTGCTGGAAAAGGTCACAAGGCGATGGTGATGTTGATCGGCAAGGGATGAATAATGACGACAATAGTATCAGTAACTATAGCAATGGTTATAAAGTTAACAGGAGTAAGTGGAAAATGAATGACAGCAGCCATCTCCCTCGCGCACGTTTCAACTCATTTCCTGTTGTAGTATGATGGGCGTTATGACAGGCTCATAAAGTTCTCTGCTCCACGTTGTCATGTCACTGATTTCGACTCTCTTTCTGTCTCTCATTAATTTTATTATTATTCCTTTTGTACACATAAAAAGGTATGAAAAATCAAGAAATTTCAAGATAACGTTTGGTGACCGTTATCATCTACCCAAATTTCTAGATTTATTCAGAGGTGACATGGCAACATGCGCATGCAAATACGCACACGTATATATATATGTAATATATATACATTTATATATATATATATATATATATATATATATATATATATATATATATATGCACACACACACACAAAACATGTGTGCACACACACACATATATGTGTATGCATGTATAATCATAATAATGTGAGAAATAATGTTTTATACAGATTAAGAACGAGTGTATTTTATGATACGAAATATAAAATGCAAAATGAAATGTGTCTCTTTTTTTTAGGCATTCGATCCACTACATTCGTCTCATTCCTAACCAACCGTTCGTATGTATGAATCTTCATTTCTCGTTTATTTACCTTCGGGAAACGGAATAAAAATATAACGCATCTTCCTGTTTCAGGTTACACCACTTCACTGGCTGCTTTTAATGGTCACACGGCGATGGTGGAGATGTTGATAGGCAAGGGAGCCGAACCGAACGCAAAGGCAGATGGAGGTAAGCCAAATCCAGGCATGATTAAGACTCGACTCGCAAGGTATCAGGAATCGGCGGTAGCAGCGACCTCGTAAAATTCTATCATTCTTATCAGGGAGGAGTTCCTTGAGAATTCAAGAACTTCCTCCCATTCTTCCGTAGTTTTGTTGTTCATTCAGTATGTCAGAAGAGAAAATGAAGGAGACTCCACAAGAATGAAGACAAAAATAGTATTAGTAATGACAGAAATTAGTAAAGGAAATGATGGTAATCAGACATGAATAATGGTAGAAATGCATGTGGCACCAGTCAACGTACATTTCAACTCATTGCAGTTATAAATTGATTTAATGTTCCCATGATATGATCCTATTTGTGCTATCACCGGGGTTACGCCAGGCTTAGAATGTTATCTGTTCTGCGGTCATTTTGATTTGTACTTGCTATTTTTCTGTCTTTCTCATTCACATACATTGATATATATATATATATATATATATATATATATATATATATATATATATATATATATAATATATATAATTTGTATGCATGAAAAACTCACCATTTCGGGTGTGACAGATCCATGTGAATGAAAATGTCACCATTTTTCCCCGTTTCAGGGAAATCCAGTTAAAATTTCAAGATAACGTTTGGTGGCCGTTTTAACTTACCGAATTTCCAGATTATCCAGAGTTGGCATTAGGGCATGTTTCCCACACGCACATCACACACACAGACACACATAAGTGTGTTTGTGTGTGTGTATGGATGCACATACACATGTGTGTGTGTGTGGTGTTCTGATAAATAATACATGTGAGAAACATTTTTTTTTGTAACAGATTGAGGAGGAAAAACAAGAAAGTAGTATTTAGAAACGAAATATGAAATAAGTGGCTCTTTCTTTATTCTTTCTCTGTACACCATCTTCATTCTGCTCCTTTGACTCACGTGCCTGTCTTATGCAATTGCACGAGTGCACTGCCACAATCTCAGGAAATCGAGTCAGAGTCCGTAGCAAGTTTGTAAGATGTTCCGTCCTTGAAATCGCTCCGTTTGTAATTCGTCAGTGCAGATCCCAGACACATACACATATATACATAAACATGTAATATGTGCCTCTATTCCATGATCATTATCTTCCGTTTTCAGGATCGACTCCGTTACACTTCGCAGCCCAAGAAGGTCACGAGGCGGCGGCCGAGGAGCTCATCGTCAAGGGCGCCGATGTGAACGCAAAGAAAGAATGGTGAGGCAATCTTAAGGAAGACAATTTCGATTTTATATATAAAAATTCAGGGACATATTAAAGGACTTAGATATCACCATTTCCATGATTATTTAATCAGTTTTACTTGCATGAATTACCATGTTATTGTAATAAATATTATCATAATTGATATCAAACATATTATCATCAGTATTATTACTATTGTTATTTCTATATATTTTTTTTTCATTTCTATCTTTTCTTATCATTATCATTATTATTACTAATATCGTTATAGTAAAAACGCCATAGAGGAAAGATTTGGGAGAAGATATTCTAAGGAGTGAAAGGAATTAAGACTATTATAAAGCAAAAGCCACATTAAAAGCAAATTAGATACATAAATAAATAAATAAATAAAAAGATAAATAGATAAGACTGTTAGATGATAAAGAATGCTAAGGGTATTTCTATAAAATTAAAATCAAGACGGAAGGCATTTTGCTGGTGCTATTCACAGATGGTACGTGGCTTGAATACATGTATCACAAGTATGACTCCCCGTACATGGCTTCAAGCATGACTCTCTGTAAATGGCCACAGAAATGGCTCTCGGTAAATGACCTGAAGCATGACCCCTTGTAATAGTACACTCAGCATCCTTTCGGGGATATCAGTGGTCTGGATAGGTACTAATTTCAGCTGGTCATTGGCACTTGTGCATCTAACAACTCCATTCACTTCATTCCTTTCATTCCTAGCTAGCCGTACATATGTATGTTCTCCTTTTCTCTTTTATTTATCATCGGGAAAAAGAATAAAAAAAAGTAAAGCGCATCTTCTTGCTGCACACTTCACTTGGCTGCTGGAAAAGGTCACAAGGCGATGGTGATGTTGATCGGCAAGGGATGAATAATGACAATAGTATCAGTAACTATAGCAAAGGTTATAAAGATAACAGGAGTAAGTGGAAAATGAATGACAGCAGCCATCTCCCTCGCGCACGTTTCAATTCATTTCCTGTTTACTATGATGGGCGTTATGACAGGCTCATAAAGTTCTCTGCTCCACGTTGTCATGTCACTGATTTCGACTCTTTTCTGTCTCTCATTAATTTTATTATTATTCCTTTTGTACACATAAATAGGTATGAAAAATCAAGAAATTTCAAGATAACGTTTGGTGACTATTATCATTTACCCGAGTTTTCAGATTTATTCAGAGGTGACATGGCAACATGCGCATGCAAATACGCACACGTATATATATATATATATATATACATTTATACACACACACACACACACACACACACACACACACACACACACACAACACATATATATATATATATATATATATATATATATATATATATATATGCACACACACACAACACATGTGTGCACACACACACATATATGTGTATGCATGTATAATCATAATAATGTGAGAAATAATGTTTTATTCAGATTAAGAACGAGTGTATTTTATGATACGTAATATATAGGCAATATAATAGATATATAATATTATAATATATAGATAGGCAAGGGAGCCGAACCGAATGCAGTGGCAGAGATGGAGGTAAGCCAAATCCACGCATGGTTAAGCCTCTTGACTCGCACGGGTATCAGGAATCGGCGGTAGCAGCGACCTCGTAAAATTCTACCATTCTTATCTTATTATGTGAACGCAAAGAACTTGATTAGTGAGGCAATCTTAAGGAAGACTTTCGAATTTAAAGATAATATTAAGGGACACATTGAAGGACCTAGATATCACCATTTTCATTTTTTTTAATGAGTTTTACCATGTTATTGTAATAATTATTATCATTATTGATACTATCCATATTATCAGCAGTATTATTACTATTGCTATTTCTATTATCCTTTTTTTCATCGTTTTTACCATCATTATTACTAATATCGTAATAGTAAAAACGCCACAGAGGAATGATTTGGGAGAAGATATTCTAAGGAGTGAAAGGAATTAAGACTATCATAAAGTAAAGGCCACATTAGAAGCATATTAGATTAATAAATGAACCAAAAAATAAAAGGATAAATAAATAAACCTGTTAGATGATAAAGACTGCCAAATAATCTCAAGCATCAAGGGTGCCTTAAATAAAACCAAAATCAACGGAAGGCATTTTGCTGGTGCTATTCATAGATGGTACGTGGCTTGGATACTTCTAACTATGACTTCAAATATAGCTTCCCGTACGTGACTGCAATCAAGGCTCCCGGCAAATGGCCACAGGCATTGCTTTCTGTAAATGGCCACAGGCATGCATCTCTTTGTAAATGGCCACAGGCATGGCTCTTGTAAATGGCATGGCTCATGGCCTGGCTCTCTGTAAATGGCCACAGGCATGGCTCTCTGTAACTGGCATGAAGCATGACCACTCAGCCTCCTTTCGTGATATCAGTGGGTCTGGTTTAGTACTAATATCAGCTGGTCATTTGGCACATGTACAAACTAACAACTCCATTCATTTCATTCCTAGACAGCCGGAGATATGTATGAATTGTTACCTTTTCTCGTTTATTTATCTTTGTGAAGAGGAATTAAAAAGTAAAGCGCATCTTCTTGTTGCGCACTTCACTTGGCTGCTGGAAAAGGTCACAAGGCGATGGAGGTAAGCCAAATCCAGGCAGGATTAAGACTCGACTCGCAAAGGTATCAGGAATCAGCTGTAGCAATGATCTCGTAAAATTCTAATATTATCAGGGAAGAGACAAACAGGGAATTCCGTCCGTCGATCGGGTCTGCTCATTCGGTATATATCAGAAGAGAGAATGGAGGAGACTCCATAATAATGAAGACAATAGTATTAGTAATGATAGATATTAGTATTGATAATAATGGGAATCAAACACGAATAATGGTAGACATCGTTTTGGCACCAGTTATCGCCTTGGCGTCCATTTCAACTCATTACAGATATAAATTGTGTTTTAATGTTTTAACTGATTTGTTCTTCTATCATTGGGGTAGATATATGTATAAACGTATACAGATATATACTTGTGTATGTATGTATATATATGAATGTTTATAACCTCTCCAATCGGGGTTCGATCCCTCGCCGCCAATGCACGTCAATGCAAGACGACCGCCCCAGACCACTCGTAGACGACCCACTCAAAAGGAATGTGCAACAGGAACTAACTAGCGGCCATAGACATTACCTACCTAGTCATGCATGAGTAAGGATAACAAAGTTTCACACAGACACCCCGTGGGCACTTAATATTTATGGAAAGAGCAGGACAAATCCCAAATCCACCTATGGGTTTTCCTTGGGATTGACCCCACAAGCTTCACTCTGGGTTGGAAGCTGCCAGAGTGCAGGCGGGACGAGTACCATCCTGCACCCAAGCAGTTGCCATCCCAACAGGGCCCACAGGCACCATTTCCTCCTCCGAGCATTAACATTTAAGTGAAGCAATGCCAATGAGTTATCTCTGGGGGGTGGAGGATCGGCAAGGCTCACCTCCCCCGACCTGCCATTAACCCCAGGGGGCTTAGGAGTTGGTGCAAAGCCAGGGCATGTCCACACACTGGTGGGCCATGATTCTGTAACTCTGGGGTGTCCTGCTGCTCCGAGATCCTCTACAGTTTAGCCTGGGACCGCAAAGTACCCAGTTCCCCATGGGTGGCCATGAGGAGGCTTGTGCAGAGCTGCTCCCTTTTTCACATTAGGCAAGCCAGGGATGGCAGCTGAAAGCGAGAAGGCATGCAAGTACTTAACACTATTTAGGCTACACCCCCTCCCCCCACAAACACACACATATATATGTGTATATCAAAGTAAGCATATATAACACTACATATATTCATATGCAAACACAAACACAAGCACACACATGTATGCCTGTGTGTGGTATGTATGTATATATATATATATATATATATATATATATATATATATATATATATATATATATATATATATATATATATATATATACATATATATATATATATATATATATATATATAATATATATATATATATATATATATATGAGAGTGTGTGTATATATGTGTGTGTGTGTATTTATATATATATACATATATATGCATATATATGGATATATACATATATATATAGATAAATAGATAAATTTACATATACATACATATAAATGTATATATACATATATGATTATATGTATAAATACATATATTTACATATATATACATAAAGGTATAAATATACACATTTATGCATGTATATAAATGTGTATGTGTACATATATACATATATGTATGTACAAACGTACACATACTCACATATAAATATATATGCATATATATAGATGTGTATATAAGATATATATAAACATGAATATATTTACATATAGATATATATAAACATGAATATATTTACATACAGATATATGTAAACATGAATATATTTACATATAGATATATATAACATGAAGATATATACAGATATATAAACATGAATATATTTATATATATATATATATATATGAATATATTTACATATAATGCATATTCATACACATATATAAATACACACACACACACACAACACACACCACACAAACAACATCACACACCAACACACACACACAGCACACACAACACACACATCANCTTCTATTCTCCTCTCTTCTGTAACCTTTTAGAGTGTAGTTCTGGTCTGTTCTATAAATATAATATCTCTCTCCTCACTCTTCTTATCTTCTCTCTCTCTCTTTCTCTCTCTCTCTCTCTTCTCTCTCTCTCTTCTCCCTCTTTCTTTTTCCCTCTTTCCTCTTGTCTTCCTCTTCCTTCTTTCCTCTCTTCTTCTCTCCCCTCCCCCCTCCAAATCCCTCCCCTCCAAATCCCTCCCTCCCCTCCTTCTCAATCTCCTCCTCTCTCTCTCTCTCTCTTCCTCCATTCTCTCTCTCTCCCTCTCTCTCCTCCTCCCTCTATTCTTCCCTCCCTCTATTATCCCTCCCTCTCCTCTCTCTTTCTCTCATCTCTCTCTCCTTATAAGGTTCTGGTCTCCTCTCTCTCTTTCTCTCTCTCTTCTCTCTCTCTCTCATATACTCTCTCTCATCTTCTCTTTCTCCTCCCTCTTTTCTCTCTCTCCTCTCTCTCTCTTCCTCCTCTCTCTTCTCCCTTTCCCCTCCCCTCTCATCTCTCTCTCCTCTCTCCTCTCTCTCTCTCTTCTCTGACTCTTTTTTTCCCTTCCTCTCTCTCTCTCTCTCTCTCTCTCCTCATTTCTCCTCTTCCCCCTCTCCCTCTCTCCTCTCTCACTTTTTCTCTTTCTCTCTCTCTCTCTCCTTTCTCTCTTCTCTTCACCCCCTGTCTGTCTGTCTCTCTCTCCTCCTCTCTCTCTTCCTCTCTCCCCCCCCTTCTCTTTCCTCCCTTCTCCTTCTCTCCTCTCCTCTCTCTCTCTCTTCTCTTCCTCTCTTCTATCTTCTCTCTCTACCTCTCTCTCTATCCCTCCTGTATGGTCTGTCCTGGTTCTCTCTCACTCTCTAATCTTACTCTCTTCCCTCTCTCTCTTTAATTCTCCTCCTCCACTCCCTTCCCTCTTCTTTCCTCTTCAATCTTCTTTTTTCTTTTCCTCCTCTTCCTCTCATCTCTCTCTTCTCTCATTTCTCTCTCTCTCTACTCTCTCTATCTCTCTCCCCTCTCCTCTCTTCTCTCTCCTCTCTCTTCTCCTCCTCTTCTCTTCTCTCTCTGCTCTCTCTCTTCCTCTCTCTTTCTCTCTCTCTCTCTCTTCTCTCTCTCTCCTCTCTCTTCCCCTACCATCCCTCCCTCCCTCCTCTCTCGTCTCTCGTCTCTTCTCTCTCCTCTCCTTCTCTCTCTCTCTCTCTCTCTCTTCTCCTTCATCTCTCTCTCTCCTCCTCTCTCTCTCTCCCCCTTCCCTCCCTCCAAATCCTCCCTCTCCGCGTCCACAGTGTTACCTCCCCTCCCTTCTTGTTTCTCACTCCCTCACTCACTCCTCATCCTCTCTCCTCCTCTCTTCTCTCTTCTCTCTTTTCTCTTCTATCCTCCTTTATCTACCTGGTTGTCCAGTCTTCTACTCATCATACCTCTCTACTTCCAAAATAACCTCACCCCTCACACACAAATAGAGACCATCCCATCCCAGTATATGTATCACCCACCATTATGCATCGTCTATATACATTGACACACAGCATAGCACAAAATTCGTTGAGAATGAGAAGGATTAAAAAGATAAATCAAGGAAACTGCGAAGTAAAGGAATGGAAGAAATACAAGGAGAATGGACCCCTCCCCCACTCCCTTCCAGGTCCACACCACCCACTCGCTATCATTGACTATTTTCTATGTTCTGTTTTATTTCTATCGTCGATCGTATATACTATATATATATATATATATTATATGTGTTGTGTGTGTGCGTGTGTGTGTGTGTGTGTCGTGTTGTGTGTTGTGTGTGTGTGTATAATATATATATATATATATATATAATATATATATATATATATATATATATAGTATATATATATACATATATATATATATACTCTTGTTATTACTCTTATTGTTATTATCATTATTATCATTATTATCATCTGTACCATTATTATCATTATTATTATCTGTACCATTATTATCATTATCATTATTATTATCTGTACTATTATCATCATTATTATCATTATCATTTTCTTTATCATTATCATAATTATCACTATCTTTATCATCATTATAACTATTATTATTATTATCATTATCATTATGATTATTATCATTAAGATTATTATCACTATAATTATCATTATAATTATTATAATCAACATCATCATTATAATCAACATCATC
Organism: Penaeus vannamei; assembly: GCF_003789085.1. Classification (NCBI taxonomy): domain Eukaryota; kingdom Metazoa; phylum Arthropoda; class Malacostraca; order Decapoda; family Penaeidae; genus Penaeus; species Penaeus vannamei. The sequence continues at coordinate 91,950 of NW_020872870.1, forward strand.
ATTATAATCATTATCATCATTATTACCATTATCATTAACATCATTATCATTATCCTCATTATCATTATCATCAGTAAACTGCATTCGTGAACAACTGCATCTTCTGCATGAGTTGTGCAAGATGCTGTAACTTGTCCTCTAGCAGTTTAACGTCGATACCGCTCCTATGCAACTGCTTAGAGATCATGCTGAATGCCTTCCAGTTCTGCCCGCAGTGCTTAGAACTGCTCTCCGGAGACGGCGGGACTTTCGCGGGTGACAGGAGCGACTTCGCCGGTGGTCTCCGCTTCCTCCTCTTCGGGAGTGACGAGGGAGACTTCCGCGGTGGTCTCCGCTTCCTCCTCTTCGGGGCTGACGGGGCGACCTCCGTGGTGGACTCTTCTCACGAGGAGACCACCTGCTGAGACACAGAGGCTGGAGCAATATCGATTCACTCCTGGTAAGTCCACAACAGACCGCATCCTGGCGCTTCGAGTCATTGCAGAGCGCCGCCGTAAGTTCAGGCGTGGGCTGCTTGCAGCCTACATCGAACTCAAGAAGGCGTTTGATACTGTGCATCAGGAATCACTCTGGGAACTGCTGAGACTGAGAGGAATTCCAACAAGGATTACTGGACTAATAACTACCCTGTATATTGGTACTGAAAGTGCTGTAAAGGCTGTGTCCTTGCACAAACACTTTTCAACACTTGCATAGACTGGATACTGGGTAGAGCTACTGCCCAAAGTCATTGAGGGGCAACTCTGGCAAAATCAAGGTTACTGACCTTAATTTTGCTGCTACTGCTGATATATATATATATATATATATATATATATATATATATATATATATATATATATATATATATATATATATGGAAACCCTAGTAGTGGCTCTGGATGCATTTAGCAATAAAGCGAAGCCCTTGGGTCTAGAGGTCTCCTGGACCAAGACCAAGATCCAGGACTTTGGGGACTTGCTAGAAGAACCTGTTCAGTCAGTATGCCAGTCACAGAGAGCTTCACATACCTTGGCAATGTAGTTCATAACTCTGGGCTGTCAGACCAGGAAGTCAGCAGACGGATTGGCCTCGCAGCAGTGGTCATGAACTCTCGACAAGAGTATTTGGAGATGATGGTACCTGTGCAGAGGGACCAAGCTACATGGTTTCGAGGCCCAGATAATGCCAGTTTTACTATACGGTTGTGAAACCTAGATGTTATTGTGCACCTTGGTCTTGTCTTGATGCCTTTTGTTATAGGTTAGATTGATATTAAGGATGAAGATGATAATAATAATAATATTATTATCATTGTAGTTATTATTATTATTATCCCCCCTCCTCACCATCATCATCATCATTAATATTATAAAACTAATAACACCATCCATCATAATACATAATAATGAAATCAACAGCAACACTAATACTAACAATAAAAGTAATAATAATGACAAGTAAAGAACTGCAACTGCATATCCCTATTCCTTATTGCATGTTCACAAAATACAATTCGCATATACTGAAAAGGCGCTAAAATTTTGTGGAACAGTATACTTAGAGGGATTAGATGATTATCTTTCGATATATATTGGTACATAATTTCATGTATTTGAATATATTTCTATGTTGTGTATGTTTTTCTTCGATTGTGTTATAGTGTTGTATCCACTTTGGGTTATGTTGTAGTTTGAATTGTGTGGTAATCTTTCGACAGGGTTTGCACAAAGTCGCCAGGGAAATCGCATTCATAAAGCAATATTTTCTTAACTAATTTCCGCCTTCAATTCATCATAGTAGTGAACTCCGTAAATACAATGCTAGAGAAAAACACGTACAAAGATTTTAATTTTTTTTTTCAATATATTTTTTACCTAGAACAATGATGAGGCAGAACATGTGATCATTACATAGATTTTTATATAGATAATTAGATCGTCATATTATTTTATTATGATGCATGTCTGGAATTCATGAACAAATTGCAACATGAACAACGAAGGGAAGGACAAGAAAACACACGAATACGCCGAGGGCCTTTTCGCTATTGCTTCGTCAAACATGCCCTGTATGCCGTGACGAAGCAATAGCGAAAAGGCCTTCGGCATATTCGTGTGATTTCTTGTTCTTCCCTTCGTTGTTCCTGTTGCATTATGATGAATATATATTTTTGTAGATTTATCGGTTTCTCTCACTTTCAATGCCATTTTACTGGAATTTATCAGATAATAGTGTTTCATGATTAAGTACACAATTCTGCGTGACTTTATACCTGAGTGATCCTGCCACTGTTACCAGAATCAGGCAGTCAGAAGAATAACTTTCATTAAGTAATTCTAACCGGTATTTAGAAATTTCTATGAACTATTCTTAGCTATGGCCGCTACCGAAATGTACAACTTCAATCCTGAGTTCTAATGTTTAGCAGATTTAAAGATCATCCTGATTTTCACTTTTGATTTACAAAACCCATTTGACGTGTTAACCCCAAGTAGGGCAACCCAGAGCCAATTTATGCCTTGTTATCAGGTTTCAATATTCGCTGACAATAGAGTGTCACCTCCAAGGGATGAGCTGCTTCCTTCAAGCCAGGGTCTCGGGGCACTTAAGGTGGATGTGATAACGGTCGATATGCAGTGAAACCGATGATAACAATTAAGTAATGATGATGTTGGTGAGTATAACGATATTGATAATCGTGATAAAGGTAATGAAGACCATGGTGAGAAATTATAATGATATTGGCAATAATAGTAGTAGTAATAGCAGTAATAATAATAATAATCATGATGATAATGACAGAAATGAAGATATTGACACTAATAATAATGTTAATAAAAATAAGGAAATAATGATGATTAATAATGTGGATGATAGTAATAGCAATATTGGTAATGATTAATAATGATATTAAAAGAAACATGATTAATAATGATAATTAAATGATCAACATT
>NW_020872870.1:107386-117386 GCF_003789085.1 Penaeus vannamei
GGATACTAAATGGAGCTCGCTTTACAAACAATAGTGTGTGTGTACAAACACACACACACATAAATGTGTATGTTTGTCTCAATATATATACATACATATCATGTATATACATATACATTATGTAAATACACACATACATACACACACACACACACACAAACACACACACACACATATATATATATATATATATATATATATATATATATATATATATATATATATTTGTGTGTGTGTGTATGATTGTGTGTGTGTGTGTGGGTGTGTGTATGTCTGTGTGTGTGTGTATGTCTGTGTGTGTATGTACATATACTCAAATATATATGTACGTACAGTTGCGGAATTATATTCCAGTACACACTTACAAAGAGTGTGATTGGTCGAGTATGAATACACAATTTTTAAGCAAAATAAACCATTTGATCTTTCGCTTTATTCAAATAAGTGATAAAAAGACATGTAATACTAATTATCGTTGAATTTGCATTGGCATATTCTTCAGGTGCGATATCCTGGATTTTTTTTTTTTCGAAATGGCAACACCTATGATGGCGGCATTTCCCCCTTTCAACAAAGAAGTAGCTGCATATTTTTTGAAATACGAAAAAGGTTAATGCTTTAAACATTTGTGTCTGGGAACTAAATCATTTTTAAAAATATATAAAATGATTGGGACCTTTACAAATACTTATGGTGACTGCACCATCTAGCTGCGGCTAATCGAACGATTACATTGATTGTTTATTTATTTATTTATTTTTGCCAGAACTTGAGTCTGTTAAAGAAAAACAACATGGGTTTGATGTGTGTGTGTGTGTGTGTGTGTGTGTGTGTGTGTGTGTGTGTGTAGCGTGGAAAATTCGAAGTCATACTAGGTTATGAGTTACGAGAGAGTATTATAATCAGCCATTATTAAGCCTCTTTGAGGAGTCGCATTCTGGTTCGAACAGCTCAGCGAGAAAATACATGTTTGCTTGTTTCAATTGAAGCAACTACTAGCTGCGTGGTTCCAAGGAGGTGAATAGCAAAACTCCAAGAACCGACTCCCAATGCTGTATATCTTGTTCACTCTAATGAAATTACTTTTCATATCTGTTTTGTATTTGTTAATGTATTGTAATACAGTATATGCGTGGGTGTAGATGAAATTAACATACCAAACATTCACATCAAAATCAATTTTCTATACATTATTTTAGAAATAATAATTCCTTGGTTTGTGAAAAGCTTATTTGTTCGCCCGGAACTTGAGTAGTTTACAAAAAGAGAAACTATACAAAATGAATGACAGGAAATCGTATATCTCATATATCTTTATGCCAACGAATGTTCGTCAATTCCTGAATATCTATTTCGCAGCTAATCCTAACGTATGCTAAATATGAAGGAAGATACATCCGATGGTCTAAGACCTCATAATGACATGGAAAATCCGAGGTCAGAACGAGGCTGCCAAGCTGACACCTTTTTCAGGATGGACGCAAGGCAAGCTGTGATCGGGAATAGAGGCTGTCACAATGCGGCGAGGGAAAGTAATATATTCCAGAGAGTTGGACATCTTCCGGACGATGGTATACAGATAGTTATAGTGGGAGAAGGAGGGCACCACAACGACCGCCCTCTCTCACCACTGCAGCTAAGATTTATGAAGACTAGAGCTCCTGGTAACTGGCCGCACGGTGAAGAGAAACGACTACATACAGATAGGGTAATCATAGAACGTCACCAAAGAAAGGCTGAACGAACGACAGCGATAACGTCGCCTCCAGGTCGCCCAGCAGTATGTGGAGAAGGATCTAGATGACCGGCGAAGAGCAATAAGGACAGAGAAAATACATCGGAAATGCACGGAAAGCTTCTGTGCTGGATGAGATAAAAGGTGAAAGTGTTATTAACCCTCTTCAATTTTTTCACAAAATTCATCCCAATTTGCGATATGAAACGGCAAGGATTGGCCACGTGACCTGTGATATTGTGGGGGTGGGTCTTCCTGCATGATGTTGGCGAAACGGGGAAATGCACCTTAGACAAATATATCGAATTGTTAGAAGGAAAGGATCCTCCCATCAGCACGCTGTTGTGCCTTGGCTCTTCCCAGAAACAATCCTATTTGTGCAGGATAACTGCCCTATACTCACGTCTAGGGCAGTTAGGAAGTGGGTCCATGACAAAAACCACCTGGAGGTCCTTCGATGGCCAAGCAAAGGATGTGACTCAAACCCGACGAAAAGTGTTTGGGAAACGACCAATGGAACAACCTCCCATCAGCTAATAGATCATGATAAGAGGGAATGGGAAGCGTAAAGGAGGAAATCGAGACGCTGCATGAACACGTCGCCTCTGTCTCGGGGATTTAACGCGGATTGAATAACAATACATTGTTCTTATTATAAACATGGCGAGCCCAGTACTTGTCTTCCTTTATTACAGTTGCTACGATTTTTCTTTAAAAAATAGACTACAATAAAAATATCCCCAAAATTAATAAGCATCCCCAATCCTCTAAGAAAAATAAAGATATACATACACACACACACACACACACATATATATATATATATATATATACAAGTTATCAATTACATTTCATGGCATTTTGCGCGAGATGGGATCAACATTATGAAATATAAAACTAAAGATTCTAAACAAAGTGTTAAACAACTGCAGCTCTTTCACACACACAACACACACACACACAACAGTTTTGCGTTTAGTTAATATTGTTTATTGAATCCGTGTTTGGAACGTTATTAGTTCACATTCATATGAAGATTATCCATAACTTTGATTTTATGATAAAGAACAAGTAACCATATATATATATATATATATATATATATATATATATATATATATATATATATATATATACATATATATTTATATATATATATTTATATATGATATATGTGTACACACACACATAGAGCGTTAACAGACGTGTATTGGCAAAAAGGAAAAGGAAAAGCTGCATGAATGACAAAAGTAGAGAGCGAGGTTAACTGACTTATCAGAACGATTTTTTTTTTTTTTTTTTTTTTTTTTTTTTTAATATCCGTTATCTTACAGCACATGTATTAAGAGTCAGTTCTTAGACTTTTATTCACTCACTCTCCTGGGAACCACCTAACTAATAGTTGCTTGAGTTGAAACAAGGAAGCATGTATTTTCTCGCTAAACTGCTCGAATTTGGATGCGTCTCCCTTTAGAAACGACAAGACTTAAGAAATAATAGCGGCGAAAACTATGATCAGATTTTAGCTTAAGATAAAAGACATTCAGAAGAACCGAAACGAATTATACATATTGTTTCATAACTCGCCACTAAGTATTAACCTCCATAGAAGCCACACACACACACACACACACACACACACACACACACACACACACACACACATGATGAAGCATCTTTACATTCTGTGATGAAGAATATAATGTAGCTTTTGTTCATTGAATAAGCGTTTGGTTCTGGCAAGGAGAAAAAAAAATATCACTTTGATAAATCGATTAGCCTGTACTAGATGGTGCAGCTACGGGAAGTATTTGCACAGGTCTTTTAATCTATTTTTTGTTTGATTTTGTTGCAATATAGAGGTGCTTAAAGCTTTTCGTGTTTCACGAAACATTTATATTTGTTGTCTTGAAAGAAGCGGAAAATGCCACCTGACGCTACAGGTGTTGCCTTTCGATAAACAAACCATTCCAGGATATCGTATTTGAAGAATAACACAATACAAATTCAACGACAACTAATATCACTGCTGTTAGCAATTGTTTGAAGAAAATAAAAATCAAATGATTTACTTAGGTTAAAATAAATATCCACTTATACACTCACTGGTCATTTATATTCGACAAATCATACTCTTTGTTACAAACTACCTAGGGTTTTAACCTCATTAAAAAAATGCTAATTACGCTATGTTTACTTCGATTTGTTGCCAAATGTGCATAGATACACACATATATACTTATATATATATGTATATATACATATGTGAATATATATATATATATATATATATAATATATATATATATATATATATATATATATATATATATATATATATATATAGTATATATACATATATATGTATATATATGTATATATGAACACACACACGTATATATATGTGTGTGTGTATTAATACATATGTACATATGTATATATATACATATATATAAGCACACACACACATACGCGCGCGCGCACACACACATATATATACTCACTTTGTCCTTGATCATTATCTTCTCCTTTCAGGGTCTACTCCGTTACACTTCGCAGCCCAAGAAGGTCACGAGGCGGCGGCCGAGGAGCTCATCGTCAAGGGCGCCGATGTGAACGCAAAGGACGAGGATGGTGAGGCAATCTTAAGGAAGACAATTTCGATTTTGTATATAAAAATTCAGGGACATATTAATTATTGATATCAAACATATTATCATTAGTATTATTACTATTGTTATTTCTATATCTTTTTTGTCATTACCATCATTATTACTAATATAGTTAAAGTAAAAACCCCATAGAGGAAAGATTTGGGAGAAGATATTCTAAGGAGTGAAAGGAATTAAGACTATTATAAAGCAAAAACCATATTAAAAGCAAATTAGATACATAAATGAACAAATAAACAAAAAGATAAATAAATAAGACTGTTAGATGATAAAGAATGCCAAGGGTATTTTTTATAAAATTAAGATCAAGACGGAAGGCATTTTGCTGGTGCTATTCATAGATGGTACGTGGCTTGAATACATTTATCACAAGTATGACTCCCCGTACATGGCTTCAAGCATGACTCTCTGTAAATGGCCACAGAAATGGCTCTCGGTAAATGACCTGAAGCATGACCCCTTGTAATAGTAGATATCAGTGGGTCTGGATAGGTACTAATTTCAGCTGGTCATTCGGCACTTGTGCATCTAACAACTCCATTCACTTCATTCCTTTCATTCCTAGCCAGCCGTACATATGTATGAATTGTCTCCTTTTCTCTTTTATTTATCATCGGGAAAAGGAATAAAAAAAAGTAAAGCGCATCTTCTTGCTGCACACTTCACTTGGCTGCTGGAAAAGGTCACAAGGCGATGGTGATGTTGATCGGCAAGGGATGAATAATGACGACAATAGTATCAGTAACTATAGCAATGGTTATAAAGTTAACAGGAGTAAGTGGAAAATGAATGACAGCAGCCATCTCCCTCGCGCACGTTTCAACTCATTTCCTGTTGTAGTATGATGGGCGTTATGACAGGCTCATAAAGTTCTCTGCTCCACGTTGTCATGTCACTGATTTCGACTCTCTTTCTGTCTCTCATTAATTTTATTATTATTCCTTTTGTACACATAAAAAGGTATGAAAAATCAAGAAATTTCAAGATAACGTTTGGTGACCGTTATCATCTACCCAAGTTTCTAGATTTATTCAGAGGTGACATGGCAACATGCGCATGCAAATACGCACACGTATATATATGTATAAATATATATACATTTATACACACACACACAAATATATATATATATATATATATATATATATATATATATATATATATATATATATATGCACACACACAAACACATGTGTGCACACACACACATATATGCGTATGCATGTATAATCATAATAATGTGAGAAATAATGTTTTATAGAGATTAAGAACGAGCGTGTTTTATGATACGAAATATAAAATGCAAAATGAAATGTGTCTCTTTTTTTTAGGCATTCGATCCACTACATTCGTCTCATTCCTAACCAACCGTTCGTATATATGAATTATCTTCATTTCTCGTTTATTTACCTTCGGGAAACGGAATAAAAATATAACGCATCTTCCTGTTTCAGGTTACACACCACTTCACTTGGCTGCTTTTAATGGTCACAGGGCGATGGTGGAGATGTTGATAGGCAAGGGAGCCGAACCGAATGCAAAGGGAAATGGAGGTAAGCCAAATCCAGGCATGATTAAGACTCGACTCGCAAAGGTATCAGGAATCGGCGGTAGCAGCGACCTCGTAAAATTCTATCATTCTTATCAGGGAGGAGACACTCTGGGCAATTCCTTGAGAATTCAAGAACTTCCTCCCATTCTTCCGTAGTTTGTGTTTGTTCATTCAGTATGTCAGAAGAGAAAATGAAGGAGACTCCACAATAATGAAGACAAAAATAGTATCAGTAATGACAGAAATCAGTAAAGGAAATGATGGTAATCAGACATGAATAATGGTAGAAATGCATTTCAACTCATTACAGATCTAAATTGATTTAATGTTCCCAATGATATGCTCCTATTGTGCTATCACCGGGGTTACGCCAGGCTTAGAATGTCATCTGTTCCGCGTTATCATGTGTAATTTTATTTTATACTTGCTACCTTTCTGTCTCTCTCATTAATTTCATATATATATATATATATATATATATATATATATATATATATATATATATATATATATATATATATATATATATATATATATATATATATAAGATTTGTATACATGAAAAAACTCGCCATCATTTCGGGGGTGACAGATCCATGTGAATGAAAATGAATGTCATCATTTTTCCCGCTTCAAGGAATTCCAGTTAAAATTTCAAATATCGTTTGGTGGCCGTTTTAATCTACCCGAATTTCCAGATTCATCCAGAGTTGGCATTAGGGCAGCATACAAACACACGACACACACTCACAGACACATATGTTTGTGTGTGTGTTTGACTGGACATATATATGTGTGTGTGTGTTATTATAATCATACATATGAGAAACATTTTTTTTTTTTGTAATAGATTAAGGAGGAAAAACAAGAAAGTGGTATTTAAGAAACGAAATATGAAATCTAATATGAAATTACTGGCTTCTTTCTTTATTTCTATCTCCTGTACACCATCTCCATTCTGTTCTCCCTTTGACTCACGTGCCTGTCTTATGCAATTGCACGAGTGCACGGCCATAATCTCAGGCAATCGAGTCAGAGTCCGTAGCAAGTTTGTTAGATGTTCCGTCCTTGAAATCGCTCCGGTTGTAATTCGTCAGTGCAGATCCCAGACACAAACACATATATACATATACATATATGTGGCTCTATTCCATGATCATTATCTTCTCCTTTCAGGGTCTACTCCGTTACACTTCGCAGCCCAAGAAGGTCACGAGGCGGCGGCCGAGGAGCTCATCGTCAAGGGCGCCGATGTGAACGCAAAGGACAAGAATGGTGAGGCAATCTTAAGGAAGACAATTTCGATTTTATATATAAAAATTCAGGGACATATTAAAGGACTTAGATATCACCATTTCCATGATTATTTAATCAGTTTTACTTGCATGAATTACCATGTTATTGTAATAAATATTATCATTATTGATATCAAACATATTATCATCAGTATTATTACTATTGTTATTTCTATATATATTTTTTTTCATTTCTATCTTTTCTTATCATTATCATTATTATTACTAATATCGTTATAGTAAAAACGCCATAGAGGAAAGATTTGGGAGAAGATATTCTAAGGAGTGAAAGGAATTAAGACTATCATAAAGCAAAATCCATATTAAAAGCAAATTAGATACATAAATGAATAAATAAATAAAAAGATAAATAAATAAGACTGTTAGATGATAAAGAATGCTAAGGGTATTTATATAAAATTAAAATCAACGGAAGGCATTTTGCTGGTGCTATTCACAGATGGTACGTGGCTTGAATACATGTATCACAAGTATGACTCCCCGTACATGGCTTCAAGCATGACTCTCTGTAAATGGCCACAGAAATGGCTCTCGGTAAATGACCTGAAGCATGACCCCTTGTAATAGTACACTCAGCATCCTTTCGGGATATCAGTGGGTCTGGATAGGTACTAATTTCAGCTGGTCATTCGGCACTTGTGCATCTAACAACTCCATTCACTTCATTCCTTTCATTCCTAGCTAGCCGTACATATGTATGTTCTCCTTTTCTCTTTTATTTATCATCGGGAAAAAAATAAAAAAAAGTAAAGCGCATCTTCTTGCTGCACACTTCACTTGGCTGCTGGAAAAGGTCACAAGGCGATGGTGATGTTGATCGGCAAGGGATGAATAATGACAATAGTATCAGTAACTATAGCAATGGTTATAAAGTAACAGTAGTAAGTGGAAAATGAATGACAGCAGCCATCTCCCTCGCGCACGTTTCAATTCATTTCCTGTTTACTATGATGGGCGTTATGACAGGCTCATAAAGTTCTCTGCTCCACGTTGTCATGTCACTGATTTCGACTCTCTTTCTGTCTCTCATTAATTTTATTATTATTCCTTTTGTACACATAAATAGGTATGAAAAATCAAGAAATTTCAAGATAACGTTTGGTGACTATTATCATTTACCCGAGTTTTCAGATTTATTCAGAGGTGACATGGCAACATGCGCATGCAAATACGCGCACACGTATATATATGTATATATATACATTTATACACACACACACACACACACACACACACACACACACACACACACACACACACACATATATATATATATATATATATATATATATATATATATATATATATATATATGCACACACACAAACACATGTGTGCACACACACACATATATGTGTATGCATGTATAATCATAATAATGTGAGAAATAATGTTTTTCAGATTAAGAACGAGTGTATTTTATGATACGTAATATATAGGCAATATAATAGATATATAATATTATAATATATAGATAGGCAAGGGAGCCGAACCGAATGCAGTGGCAGATGGAGGTAAGCCAAATCCACGCATGGTTAAGCCTCTTGACTCGCACGGGTATCAGGAATCGGCGGTAGCAGCGACCTCGTAAAATTCTACCATTCTTATCTTATTATGTGAACGCAAAGAACTTGATTAGTGAGGCAATCTTAAGGAAGACTTTCGAATTTAAAGATAATATTAAGGGACACATTGAAGGACCTAGATATCACCATTTTCATTATTTTTTTAATGAGTTTTACCATGTTATTGTAATAATTATTATCATTATTGATACTATCCATATTATCAGCAGTATTATTACTATTGCTATTTCTATTATCCTTTTTTTCATCGTCTTTACCATCATTATTACTAATATCGTAATAGTAAAAACGCCACAGAGGAATGATTTGGGAGAAGATATTCTAAGGAGTGAAAGGAATTAAGACTATCATAAAGTAAAGGCCACATTAGAAGCATATTAGATTAATAAATGAACCAAAAAATAAAAGGATAAATAAATAAACCTGTTAGATGATAAAGACTGCCAAATAATCTCAAGCATCAAGGGTGCCTTAAATAAAACCAAAATCAAGACGGAAGGCATTTTGCTGGTGCTATTCATAGATGGTACGTGGCTTGGATACTTCTAACTATGACTTCAAATATAGCTTCCCGTACGTGACTGCAATCAAGGCTCCCGGCAAATGGCCACAGGCATTGCTTTCTGTAAATGGCCACAGGCATGACTCTTTGTAAATGGCCACAGGCATGGCTCTTTGTAAATGGCCACAGGCATGGCTCTCTGTAACTGGCATGAAGCATGACCACTCAGCCTCCTTTCGTGATATCAGTGGGTCTGGTTTAGTACTAATATCAGCTGGTCATTTGGCACATGTACAAACTAACAACTCCATTCATTTCATTCCTAGACAGCCGGAGATATGTATGAATTGTTACCTTTTCTCGTTTATTTATCTTTGTGAAGAGGAATTAAAAAGTAAAGCGCATCTTCTTGTTGCGCACTTCACTTGGCTGCTGGAAAAGGTCACAAGGCGATGGAGGTAAGCCAAATCCAGGCAGGATTAAGACTCGACTCGCAAAGGTATCAGGAATCAGCTGTAGCAATGATCTCGTAAAATTCTAATATTATCAGGGAAGAGACAAACAGGGAATTCCGTCCGTCGATCGGGTCTGCTCATTCGGTATATATCAGAAGAGAGAATGGAGGAGACTCCATAATA
>NW_020872870.1:127386-134886 GCF_003789085.1 Penaeus vannamei
AGAACACTGAACTGGGCTTGTACGAAGTGAATATCGCAATCCGGAAAGGAACAGAGCTACAGGTGGGACAAACGGCCAGCTTTGGCTGCCCAGGAGCGCTAACTTGCACGTCCGGTCAATGTTTGTGCGTATATGTGTATGTGTGTATGCGCTCATTCAAATACAGACACACCAAGCACATGCTCACACGCCCACTGTGCATCCCCGATTCTCAACAGAGACCTGGAAGGCTTAAGCGATCCATTTCTTTCCAGGAGGAACACAAAGCAGAGCTGCGGAACGTCGCAGAAAATCAACAAGAAAAAGAGGCGGAGATTCTGAGGATGCAGAATGAAATAGTCGGTTTGAAGGAAACAGTTGCAAGTAGAGACGAGAAGATCAAGTCGCTGAAGGTGAGATAAAGAAAGGAATATTGGGAATTCAGATAGGGATGAGAGGGAAGAAGAGATATAAGAGAGAAAAGATGAAGAGCCTTTACTGATAATGAGGAGCAGGAAGCGATTCGACACACACACACACACACACACACACACACACACACACACACACACACACACACACGGCACACTGGATATATATATATATGGTATATATATATATATATATATATATATATGGTATATATATATATATATATATATAGTGTGTGTGTGTGTGTGTGTGTGTGTGTGTGTGTGTGTGTGTAATGATATTAAGCTATATATATATATATATATATATATATATATATATATATATATATAGTGAGTGAGAGAGAGAGAGAGAGAGAGAGAGAGAGAGAGAGAGAGAGAGAGAGAGAGAGAGAGAGAGAGAGAGAGAGAGAGATAGATAGAGAGAGAGAGAGAGAGAGAGAGAGACGAGAGACGCTGACTCTCGGGAAATGAAAAAGGAAATCGGTGCTTTAAAAGGGAAGTTCAAGGCGATCGAGGTGAGACGAAGAGGAAAGTGGAAAGAGACATAGAAAGAGATGAGGGGAAAAAGAGAAGGGAGAGTGAAAGAGGGAGGGAAAGAAAGAGAGAGGGGGAGGGGAGAGACGGAGAGAAAGAAGAGGGGAGGGAGAGAGCGTGAAAGAGGAGGGAATGAAAGAGAGAGTGAGAAGAGAGAGAGAGAAGAGAATGAAAGAGGGAGGGAATGAAAGAGAGAGGGAGAAAACAGAGATATAGAGGGAGAGAGAGTGAAAGAGGAGGGAAAGAAAAGAGAATGGAGAAGAGAGAGAGAGAGAGATAGAGAAGAGGGGAGGAGAGAAAAGAGAGACAGAGAGAGAGAGAGAGAGAGAGGGGAGGTAGAGAGGGAGAGATGGAAGGAGAGAGGTGGGGGTAGAGGAGAGAATGGAGCTAAGGGAAAGGCAGGCTGGGAAGCAGGGAGAGAGGGAGAGGATGAAAAGGCTGTATCTGAATGAGTTTGCATACACATAAATGTGCATATGTGTGCAATAATATTAATGATGATACTCATGAGGATTATGAAAATTATGATGATAATAGCAATAATAGAAATAATAACTAGAAGCACATAAAGGATTACAGTAAAATCACCTCCTCAAGTACACAGATGACGTCCGTAAGCATCACCTCCTTGGCGGAGGCAAGGCAATAGGGAAATTATATCATCAAAAAATTCTTGGATCCGGATCACGATCCGGGTCACCACCAAAATTCAATGGAATCTAAGGCTAAAACACCTCTGATAAATTTGCATGCAATTCTGTTCATTTTTTTTTTTTTTTTTTTTTTTTTTTTTTTATCCTGCTAACAAACGACAAATAATATCCGGATCGCCACCAATATTAATGCCATCTAAGTTAGGCTAAGACACAATCACAACGACGGGATTATTGTGAGCAGCTTGTCCAATTAGTTATAGAGGAATGTGATATTAGACATGAGGAACTTTGGGAAACTGTATCGGTGTCGAGGAACTTCAAAATATCGGCAGGATTTAAAAGGTTTGGACTTCCTCTCTGTTACTTGTTCGGAGTGTGGGTAGGCCTATGCGCCGCTGAATGTGACGGCCTCCCTTGCTATCCCCAGTTTCTTTAATCATTGGATCACTTCACTGTTCGGGGTCCCACAGCTGTGTTTAGGAGACTATAATGTTTTCCTGTTGTACCGAAGATGCGCCATAGTTGCCAAGACGCTTTGCCACAGCCAGAGATGAGACCAACAGCCGGCCTTGGCTGCCCGGGATCGCCGACTTGCACGTCCGTCTAATACGGCGTCAGGTCAAGGTTTGTGTGTGTGTGTGAGTGTTTGTATGTGTGTGTGTGCGTGCACGAACACACATATATATGCTCGTATAAATGTATACAAACTCATCCAGATACAGACACACCAAGCACATGCCCACACGCCCACTGTGCATCCTCGATTCTCAACAGGGACCTGGAAGGCTCAAGCGATCCATTTCTTTCCAGGAGGAACACAAGCAGAGCTGCGGAACGTCGCAGAAAATCAACAAGAAAAAGAGGCGGAGATTCTGAGGATGCAGAATGAAATAGTCGGTTTGAAGGAAACAGTTGCAAGTAGAGACGAGAAAATCAAGTCACTTGAGGTGAGATAAAGAAAGGAAGATTGAGATTTGAGATAGGAATGAGAGGGAATACTAATAATAATATGAAAGAGAGACTGAGAAAGAGCAATACAGACAAGGAGAAGCAGGACGCGAATCGAAAGCAAAATCACGCACCGGAATATGATCCAAGCGTGCAATTGTGAATCGAGGAGTAAGCAGGAAACTCGTTAGTGTGTGTGATTAGAAATGATAGATTGTAGTCCGACCAGCAGAGAGACGAACACGAGACAAGGATTAAACTGGTAACCGACCAACTGCCGTGCATGCGGGGATCCGCAAACGGGCGGTGTGGCAGCGTGGGGCGCGAGCGGCGTTCGGACGCGCCAGGGACTCCGAGGTCAGAGGCAGAGGCTGCGAGATGGTAGAGAATTGAGATTTAGAACTAGCTTTAGTTCTAGATTTACATTAGGATAGAAATTGTATAGAATTAATATTTAGAAGTAGATTTAGATTTACATTAGGATAGAGATGGTATAGAACACATTCCATTAGGATAGCCCCATTAGGATAGACCATTAGCCCCCTATAGAGAAGTAGATTTAGATTTACATTAGCAGAGATGGTGTAGAATTAAGATTTAAGAGGGAATTCGAAAGCTCCGAGGATTGGGCAAAGACACGGCGCCATCACAAACAGGGCTCACTCCATTGAAAGAAAACGGGAATGAGACGGAAATAGGGTGATGCACACACACATACACGCACACACGCACGCACACATACACACATATATATGAAACGTGTGTGTGTGTCTGTGTATGCGTATATGTATATATAATATATATATATATATATATATATATATATATATATATATATATATATCTTATATACACATATTTTATACATATACATATATATACACATGTATGTATGTCTATATATATATATATATATATATATATATATGTATATATATATATATATATATATATATATATATATATATATATATATATATGCGTATATGTACACACACACATCTACATACTGGCGAGCGCGGCTGCTTGACTGTCGGCCATCTTGCTCACTCAGACGCCGCCCTTGAGACACCTCGCCAACGCCCTTTGCGCTTGCGTCTGCTAAGGAGCGTCCTGAAGAGCATTCCTTAAAGTCGGATGTGATGTTGGGATGTCCTGAGGGGTTAGGGGGTCCTAGCGACGCTGGGAATGTTCTTAGGTGCCGGCCCAGGACACTGATCGGGGTCCGTTCCAGGAAAGGCGTCAGGAGGAACGGCGAGGAAGGGAGACCCAGGCAGCCGGCGAGAACAAAGAACAAGACACGGCAGTTTCCGCTCTTCAAGACACGATAAAGTTATTACAGGTGAGTCACTTATCTGATTATCCCCTTGAACACGGATGAGATCACCTATATCCTCCATTCATATATACGTAAACTTACATACTTGCATACACACATACACGTACATGTATGCTCTCTCTCTCTCCTTTCCCATTTCTCTTTTCCTCTCCCTTTTTCTTCCTTTTCCTCCTACTTTTTCTCTTCTTGCCCCTGCCCTCCCCCTCCCATTTTCCTTCTCCCTCATCCTCTCTCTCTCTCTTTCTCTCGCTCGCTCTTATTCTCTCTTGTATACATAATCAAACCATTAATGAAAATAATAATGATGAAAAAATATCCTAACTGTACATGATGAGACTTCCATTTCAACCGCACATGCAGTTTCCGCTGCCAATTCTACACAGATATGCGTAATTCGCTGAGATTGTTCCCATTCCGAAGCCTTTGAGGAATTTCAGTGACGACTACAGACTGATCGCGAATCAGATGTCATAGATTTTAAGACGCTAAGAACGAACACCAATCCTGAATCTCCCTTTCAAGGAACAAAGTACGAAGGAACTGCTGAGTCTCAGAAACGCGCAGCACCTGAAGGAGGCCGAGGCGGCGAGCCAACTCAGGGAAGCCCAGGAGGCGCTCAAGTCCCGAGACAAGAGGGTCAAGACACTGAAGGTGAGGAGGAGGTCGATCTTGAGTGGCAGGGAGAAGGAAACGATATGTAACCATATATGTATGTGTGTGTCTTTGTGTGTGTGTGTGTGTGTGCATGTACAGACGCGATGATGGCTTTGATGGTGATATAATGACAAGGTAAATAATGACAAGTTATTAGAATTCTAAAATAATAACAATAAAACGAAATAAAATGGAGATAACACCAATAAATACAGTGATTTTGATAGTGGGAATAACGAGGAGGACGATCGTAATTAGAGCTTCAACAACAGCAAAACTAACCGTCTGCCTTGACAGGAAATCTTACTCATCCTCCCCAGTCTCAGGAAAAGAAGAAGTGGCAACTCAACCTTGGCCTTGACTCAGACATAATAAAGTGGCGTTGAAGGAACGAATTTCATTTAAAGCAGTTAGGAAAAATATTGCATGTGTGTTTTGAATGCAAAGTATATGTAAACATGAGTGTTAAACATCAGCTGATGGGAAAAACAAACAAACTGCGAATCGGCTTGGTTCCCAGTTCTTCCTTTCCGGACGCATTATGATTAGTTTACATATCTTATTATTTTATAAATCTATTCCACACAGCGGCAGCTAAAGGAGAAAGAGGCTGAATGCGGACGACTGAGCTCGGTGCTGGAAGAAAAAGAAATACAAGTCAGCCAATTGGAGGTAAGTATATGTGTATGTATGCTCTACCTGCGTGTGCATTCGTATAGTGTACACATTGTGTCTATTTATGTGTGTTTGTGTGTGGCTGTATTTGCGTTATATACATTCAGATCGTATGTGTGTAAGTGGATAGCATGGATGAATGTCATTCTTTTGAACCTTTGATGCCAACCATACTTATAACACCCAGTGCCTAGATAACAGATTATCGCCTGGTTGTGACTCGGACAGAAAGTAATTTAAAAGTTGCATTACTTTTCGTAGATCGTAGATGATCTTTGAAAATGTGGCTAGCCAAAGAAGGAATAATCAGTAAATAGCGAAGAAGTTTGGCGAAAAGATTGGCACTAGGTAGGGAGGAGGATAGACAGTAAGTCGGATGATAAATCTAATGGAAGAGTATAGATAATCATATATTTCAGGGTCAGCTAGAGATACACGAGAGAAAGGTCAGGACTTTGCAATCGCGACTGGACGATAAAGAAAATCAGTTGCATGAATTGCAGGTAAGGGTCTCGGATAACGCATGCGCACATATGAATGCAAACTCAGAGAAACGCACGCACACACTAATGCACGTGCACGCATATAAATAGATAAGAAGATTGATAGAGATATTGATGACACTTTTCTTTTGGGAACAGGAGTCTCTTCAAGCAGAGCCGATGGATGCTTCTCAGCGCCCGGACGCGCTTGTGCCTGGGCCACACGACGGTCTCGCAAGCAGGGGGCAGTCCTCACGGGCAGCGAGGAGGAAGAAGTCTCCGCAAGCAGCAGCACCACAAGAGATCTTCGCAAGCAGAAAGCAGGGGGAGGAACAGAGCTTCAGGGCCAGAAGAAGGAAGGAAGAGCAAAGATCCCCAAGCAACAAAACGGACCAAGACCCCGCAAGCAGACACTCTGAGAGAGTCTCCGCAAGCAGTCACTTCGCAAGCAGAAGCCGGACGGAGAGGGAAACGTCGGCCGATCGAGAGGCCCGAGGCTCCCCAAGCACAGAGCGAGGACGAGACCCCAGAGGGAGGGAGTGAATGCGAGTCATGCGCGTCTTCCCAAGCAGAGAGTGACGACGCATCTCCATGAGCAGAAAGGAGGAGAAGGGGAAGGGGCGGGAGGAGGGAAGGATGGGAATGAAGGGGGGAGAGGGCGAATGGACGGAGAGAAAGAAGACAAGAACTGAAGGGGGAAGGGGTTAAAAGGTAGAGAGAAAATAAAATGTAATGAAGCCTGCATAGTTATGATTTCACTACACTCAAGTTTTACCGTCAAATGTTTCTTCTTTAAACATTATTATGTGATTTACTTTGTACAAAAGAAAACACCTTCTCATCAGGCTAAACAAAACGTGCCTGCCTTTGCCTGACAAGTAGAGATCAAATTAATAATGATAAGAGAAGACTATTAGCATAATTGTTGTTACCATTATCAAATATCAATATTTCCATTGTCAGTATTATCATTATGAAGTTCTCCCTCCTCGCCATCACCGTTATCATTAGTGTTATTCATCATCAGTATCTTTAGTATTATTTTCTTTCCCCCGGATGGTTAAGTACGAATATATCTATTTATGCCGAGCACGTCTAACGGACAATCACTGCTTGAAAGCCAAAGTTGTGTCCACTGTCTTGGCTTTGATTTTAAGGAAATGTGTCTAAATATATTGCCGACGTGTTTCTGTGAATACCTCCGCTTTTCACGAGAACTTTTAAGCGGTCCATCTCTGTGCTCATTGCTCATTATCTGATGCATGCATGTATATATATATATATATATATATATATATATATATATATATATATATATATATATATATTATATATATATTATGTTTATATACATATATATTATATATAAATATACACGCACACACACAAAGACACATGCACACACACACACACACACAAACACACACACACACAAACACACACACACACACACACACACACACACACACACACATATATACACATGTACACACACACACGCACACACACACACACACACACACACACACACACACACACACACACACACACACACACACACATATATATATTATATATATATATATATATATATATATATATATATATATATATATATAATATGTGGTGTATGATGTATGTGTATATATGTGTGTGTGTATATATATGTATATATATGTATATATGTATATATATACATATATACATATATATTTACATTTGTATATATATGTATATATATATATATATATATATATATATATATATATATATATATATATATATATATATATATACAT
>NW_020872870.1:152386-159886 GCF_003789085.1 Penaeus vannamei
GTTTGTTTGTTTTTTCTGTTTGCTCTTTCTCGCTCCCCCTTTCAATAAGTGTAGCTCATAGCTCAAGCGAGCAGGGGAGGGTGGAAGGGAGGGAGGGAGGGAGAGGGTTCATGAGCACCCAAAGAGAAGAACAGAAAAACGTTACGATAACAAACGTTCTTGGCATCTGAACGACACATCGGCCTTTGTGGTACCAGGAACTGCCTTACCGTCTTGGTTCGTTCCGTTCATCTTGGCTCCTTTCTCAATGAGAGCCTTGACCGCCGCCTCGTGACCGTTCTGAGCAGACCAGTGGAGCGGCGTCCATCCTGAGGGAGGAAAGAACTCGGTCTTCCATTTTCTAACTCTATTCCGGAAATAAATCCGTGGGAATTATACGGAAGGGCATTATATATATATATATATATATATATATATATATATATATATATATGTAAATATATAAGCATATACATAGATGTGTAGAATTCATGACGAACAGATTGTACCAGGAACAACGAAGGGAAGAAAGAAAAACACACGAATATGCCGAAGCCTTTTTCGCTAACGCACGGACGTTTCTACTTACAGACAAACCAAAAGCGGGAATGCGGAGGCAAGATCCCTATAATTCAACGAAGCAGCAAGGAAGGTCCTGAGATGTTCTGAGAAGGGAAAGTCCTTGCTTCACCTGCTCGAGGAGACGCCACGCATACCGACGATCCGTGGAAGCATCAAGACCCACAAGGAGGGAAACCCGTTGAGACCCATCACCAACGGGACCGGGAGTGCTCCACACCGTCTAGCAAAGAAACTCGCAGCGCCTCTATCTGCCGCCTTAAACTCCATCAGCGGTTTCCATCTATCAAACTCCTCCGACATGATGGCCAAACTGCAAGGTGCCGGCATGAAGTGTAGAAAGCTCGTCAGCTTCGATATCGTCGCTGATTACGAACGTAACGATCGACGGGGCCATCAAAGCTGCATAACGAGCATTGGTAAGAATGGACGAGGGCGAACTACCACTGTATATAGACGATTAAATCAAACTCATCCATCTCTCCATGAAGTTTGGCCCGTTTGAATTCAGAGGACGCAAGTATGAACAGATCCAGGGACGCGATGGGTTCACCGCTTTCAGCAGTCCTTGCCCAGCTGTTCATGGAAACCTTTGAGGCTGACCACTACCGAAGAAACGTGGTCTGGTTCCGCTATGTGGACGGCATCCTCGCTGTAGTACCGACCGGGACGAACCTGCCGGATCTCCTCCATAGACTCTCCATACAGTTCACCGCAAAAGAAGAAAGAAATTAACAACTCCCTTTCCCAGACACCGTGATCCACAAAAGACCAGACGGTTCGAGATTCTCTGTGTACAGAAAACCCACCAATAAAGATGATTCCATTCATTATTTCTCTGACCATACCAAAAGGACCATAGAAGGCGTGGTCACTGGCTTCTTCCTCCGAGCCCTCAGAATATGC
Organism: Penaeus vannamei; assembly: GCF_003789085.1. Taxonomy (NCBI): domain Eukaryota; kingdom Metazoa; phylum Arthropoda; class Malacostraca; order Decapoda; family Penaeidae; genus Penaeus; species Penaeus vannamei. Next base: position 153,851 of record NW_020872870.1, read on the forward strand.
AGCCCTGAGTTCCTGGAGGAAGAAATGAAACACGTCTGCAACACCTTCCAACACCTCCATTATCCTCGCTCCATGCTCACCCACCTCCGACACAAGGCCGAAAAGGTCATGAGCAGACCGAGAGGTGAAGACACACAAAACAAGACTCAGAGAATAATCATCCCTCACTCGGAATTGATTGAACACCTGGAGGTCCTAGTGGGCCACATTATAATGATGGCTACGTCTTCGGGCAAGAAGATCGGAGATATCGCAAGAGAAAAGTCAAAACACAACAGACCCCTCAGCCAGGTGTACAGCATACCTTGTGGTGATCGTAATAGAGTCTACATAGGTGAGACAGCACGAGGACTGCGCGAACAGCGAATCAGCCAAGACCGCAGCACTCTCCGACGCCACGACACGAGAAGCGCCTTCGTTGTTCACGTAGACACCGACGGTCACCCCCCGAAGTGGTCCTAGGCCTCCGTCATAAAACAAGGCATGGCCCCCACGGCAAACGAAGATGGTAGAAGCGGCGTTCATTCATACAACAACAACATCAACACCGCTACGGGAAGCCACGAACTATTCAAGGTCGTCGCTCACCTGATCACCGACGTGACTTGACCACCGAACATTAGTATAAATACCCCTCTATGTACCTCTTGCCATGTATGGCCTGACGAAGCATTAGCGGAAAGGCCTTCCGCATATTCATGTGTTTTCTTTTTCTTCCCTTCGTTGTTTCTGGTGCAATACATAGATGTATACTTAATATATAATTATATATGAATTTATATATATTATATATATATATATATATATATATATATATATATATATATATATATGTATATATATGTATACACATATACACATATATATATATATATATATATATATATATATATATATTATATATATATATATATAATGTGTGTGTTATTAGTGTGTGTGTACACACACAACACATATATATGCACACACACATATATATGTAATATATATAATATATATATATATATAATATATATATATATATATATATATTATATATATATATATATATATATTTATATATTAGTATATATATACTATATATATATATATAATAATATATATATATATATATATATATATATATATATTATATATATATATAAAGTATATATTTATTCATATGTATTATATATATATATATATATATATGTGTGTGTGTGTGTGTGTGTGTGTGTGTGTGTGTGTGTGTGTAAATATATATTACAAATAACAATATTAAATATCATAATCACATCAGTATTCATCTATATGATTCTATTTTTACCAACGAACCACCTCAGCCTTACCCATTTCGTCTTTCACGTTGACATAAGCGCCTTTGGCGGTGAGTGCCTCTACCACCGCAACATGGCCTTCTTCAGCAGCCATGTGCAAAGGAGTATGCCCTGAAACAAACGAACGAAATGCAGAGTGTACGTAGTTCTTTTTCTAAGTGTATCACACTGATTCTGGGTTTCCCCTTCTGCCTTAGGTCGCGGGTACAAAGCGAGGCGAAACGCGGAAGACCTTGGCTCGTATCAGAGACACTTCGGACACCTGGAAGGGAGAGCTGGACCGGCATCTCGCGCCCGTCAGCTGATCACCGTCGAGGCAGCCCGATGGTGACGGATTCTTCGGCTCTCCGTTTAGGGTCTTCGAAGTGTCTCTGAATACAAGCGTGTGTGGTGTGGTTTGTTGAGGTCTTACTTTAAAGGATCAATTATATATATATATATATATATATATATATATATATATATATATATATATATATATATATTATATATATATATATATATATATAATATATATATATATATATATTATATATATATATATATATATATATATTTCTTCTGTCTTTCTTTTCGTGTGAAAGGTAGGCAGGAAGAGCTGATGCTGCTTAGAAAGGATATCGAGATTTTTCACCAGGAAAATGGACTTGTGGAGAAAAACAGGAAGTACAAATTTGTGCTGATTTTGAATAGCAGTATAGATAGATTAATTATGGTGGCATGTCCTTTCTGTATAATAATCAATTTTCCTGGTTTATATTTAAAGTGCATATGGCTATGACTTACGTCATTAATACATGACAAAAATGTTGGTTGGATTACAAGAATCATGAGAAAATACAGGCCTATATTGATAACTATGCAAGCATGATATACGTATGTAAGCTTCAGTATTGAATGGTGATAATAATGATAATGATAAAACAGCAGTTAGCCAACTAATTATCAAAAATGTTTTAATCGTTAGGATAATGAAAATAAGAACACAACAACAGCAGCACAGAAACTCGTTAAACTATCAGAAAAGTATAACTAATATCTATATCAATAGCAGCAAAATATAGCAGTGATAACTAATGAATTCCCGTTATCTCTACGAAAGAACCGCCTCAGGCTCATCTCTAATCGCTTACCCGCATCGTCCTTCGCGTGCACATCCGCTCCCTTGCCGATGAGCGCCTCCACCGTCGCCGCCTGACCTGCTTGGCCGGCTAAGTGTAACGGAGTGTATCCTGAGGCGTATAGAGGAGAGGGGAAGGCTATATCAGTAGCAACTCGAGGAGGTATCGTGGCATATGTTTCTATTTATGAAAAAAAACACATGGGGTTTATTTTGATGACGTCACAAACGTTACGGATGCTTTAAGAATTTGGTTGATCATTTTTTTTATTTTTCAGTTTTCAAAAAGGATAGAAAATAATGATTTTAATGGTTATATTTTCACTGAATTATCATCAAAATAACCCTGTAGACGCCATGACACCTCGAGTTGCTACTGATCTAGCCTTCCCTATAAAAGAGATACAGAGTGTGTACAATTCCAACCTAGTATTCATATATTCAGCGGCACTCCCGACTATACACTTCTAATATTTTTCACTAATTCTGTCGTAACACTGGCAGTCAGACATACCCTGTGATTGGTTGACTCTAGAATTTAGTAAATAAGGAAACAATATATTGTTAGAGAATATGTTCATGGGGTCATATGCAGATTGGCAACAATACCATTATCATCATTCGGCTACAGTTTTTTTTTTTTTTTTTATTTCAGTGTGGAATTAGAAACAAAAATGCAGAAAGAATACGTTACAGTGCTTTTGAAATGTAAATGGTGTGATACGTAATACTCGGGCATTTGACAAAGAAATGGGTGGGATCAGATAAGGGTATGGGGACCACCTGGTGGGGGGGGGGGGGGTAGATGAGGAATGAGGAATGGGAGAGAGAAGGAAAAGGAGGCAGGAGGAGTTGATAACTGAAATAGGGGAGGGAGGGAGGGGGAAAAGGGAAGCAAAAGGTTCATAAGTTACGAGGCGTGGGTATGTAACAGCATTCGTCTTATCCAAAGTAAAAGAGACTCGGGGGGGGGGGAGGGAGGAAGACATCAAGGTGCGGAAGGGGGGGGGGGTGGCAAGAGGCAATTGTAACGTGTACTCTATTGCTACGACCATAATAATTCTTTTTAGTATTACCATTATTATCACAATTATCATTAAAATTCCAGGCAATCATGACCATTGTAGCAAGCACTTTACTGCTACAACCATTATTGTCAATATCAATATTCTAGCATAAACATAAGTCCTCGGTGATTGGTTGTTCTGCCTCCCACTGCTTAAGAATTGATAAACAGCACCCCTTGCAGAGCGAATAAACAGAGACATAGCAACATCGTATAGAATTTGCCGCGGCGCAATCAGGTGTCTAGAAGAGCGAACTTTTTCCACATACTAGAGAACAAAGTCTTTCAAATTACGAAAATGTTGCGATAGTAACACTATTTTTTTTCTTGTTGATAATGTCATATTAAAGTTTAATTCGATAGTAATGGTATCGAGAATTATGGATATTATGATTCATAATTATGATAAGGAAAAAAAGGTGATAATCCTATTAATCTTAGCATTAATAACAATAATAATAATAATCATTATTATATGGATAAATATTATTTATTTTCAATATTATCATTATTATTACCATTATTATCATAATGATAACAATAATCAATATTAATGATAATACAAGTATTGAAACTCCCTTACACCGTTTTGTTGCCTCCCTACACACACACACACACACACATACACACACACACACACACACACACACACACACACACACACACACACACACACACACAACACACAACACACACACACACACACACACACACACACACAACAACACACAAACACACACAAACACACACCACACAACACACACACAACACACAACACACACACACACACACACACACGCAAACAAACACACACACACACAAACACACACACACACAACACGCAACACACACACACACACACAAACAAACACAAACACACACACATACACACAAACACACACACACGCAAACACAAACAAACACACACACACACGCAAACACACACACACACACACACAAACAAACACACAACACAACACAAACACACACACACACACACACACACCTGAGTTTATACGTGTCCGTGTGTGGTTAAGGTGTTTGTGTAATTGTTATCACTTTCATAATAATCATAACCATCATATTCATCATTTTGGAATAATCATTAGTATTATAGTTATTCCTATTATCATCAATAATACTACATTCATTGATGATACTATAATTATCGTCATTTTTATTACTAAGAATATTGTTACTATTATAAGTATCATCATTGTTTTTATTATGAAAGTTATCATTATATTTTTCATGCCATTATCCTTATCAACGTTATTATCATTATTCTTTTATCATTAGTTTTATAATTATTGCTGCTTTAATATTCATATTAGCAAAGTTTAATTCTTATCATTACTATCATTATAAATATTGTTATTGTTATTACTATTATGATCGCTAATATTATCATCATTATCAATACCCATTACCATTATCATCATTATTATCATTATTATTATTGTTATAATGATCATCATTATTATCATCATTATCGTTATTATCATCATTATCATTAGTAGTAGCTGTAGTAGTAGGATCATCATTATTAGTATCATCATCATTGCCAGTATCACTATCATTAATACTATAAATATCATTAGAATTGGCATTACTTATGACATTATCATTATTATTAGTAGTATGAGTGTGATTATTATCCTGACGATGATATCGAATTTTGTTTTCATATCTGTGCCTTCTCTCTACTTTTCATTATTAGTTGTAGTATTCAAAAGTAGTATAAAATATTGAACTGATACTTATCAAAGTAACAGTAGTTTCATTATATCTATATTTAAAGCATCACTATATGTAGTCCAACTCCGGAGCCGAACGACGAATTCCTAAGAGGAGTCGTGGCTATTCAGCAATATGAACTAAACGGATAAAACTAATTAGTATAGTAATGCCCAAAGACGGTGCCAAACAACGGATTCCTGTTATCTTCGAAAAGGAATCACCTCGGGCATGTCTTTAGGAGTGTTACTGTTGGTTTCCTTCGCGTCCGCAAGGAAATCCTCCGTTGGCCAACGACTGTTCAGCAATCTGAACTAAAGGTACACAACTATAAAAGTATATAGTTATGGCTACATCTAAAACACCAGACTATGTAGTTCAGTGATGGTGCCAAACAATGAATTCCTGAGTAGGGCCGTTCAGCAACCTGAACTAAACTGACAAGAACATATAGTTATGGCTACATCTAAAACTATCAGAATACATCTACATCTAAAACTATCAGAATGTGTAGTTCAGTGATGGAGCCAAACAACGAATTCCTGCTATCTTCAGGAGGGAACCAACTCAGGGATGTCTTTAAGGGCCTTACCATTGGCTTCCTTCGCGTTCACATCTGCGCCATTATCGATGAGGGTCTCTGCCGTCGACTCGTGCCCTTCCAGAGCCGCCAAGTGTAACGGTGAATACCCTTAGAGATGCCGGCAAGGGGTAAAGGGGAGAGATCGATCATTTCTCGGAAGTTATGGACAAATTCAGGGAGAAAACATCATGCATTTGTACAGCTGTTGGCCACC
>NW_020872870.1:178674-193674 GCF_003789085.1 Penaeus vannamei
TTATATTTCGTATCATAAAATACACTCGTTCTTTAATCTGTCTGTACGAAACATTGTTTCTCATATTATGATTATACATGCATACACATATATGTGTGTGTACACATATGCGTGTTTGTGTGCGTGCATATATATATAAATGTAATATATACACATACATACGTGTGTGCGTATTTGCATGCGCATGTTGCTGTAATGCCACCTCTGAATAAACATGGAAATTCGGGTAAATGATAATGGTCACCAAACGTTATCTTGAAATTTCTTGATTTTTCATACCTTTTTATGTGTACAAAAGGAATAATAATAAAATTAATGAGAGACAGAAAGAGAGTCGAAATCAGTGACATGACAACGTGGAGCAGAGAACTTTATGAGCCTGTCATAACGCCGATCATTCTACAACAGGAAATGAGTTGAAACGTGCGCGAGGGAGATGGCTGCTGTCATTCATTTTCCACTTACTCCTGTTAACTTTATAACCATTGCTATAGTTACTGATACTATTGTCGTTATTCATCCCTTGCCGATCAACATCTCCATCGCCTTGTGACCTTTTCCAGCAGCCAAGTGAAGTGTGCAATAAGATGCGCTTTACTTTTTTATTCCTTTTCCCGATGATAAATAAAAGAGAAAAGGAGAACATACATATGTACGGCTAGCTAGGAATGAAAGGAATGAAGTGAATGGAGTTGTTAGATGCACAAGTGCCAAATGACCAGCTGAAATTAGTACCTATCCAGACCCACTGACATCCCGAAAGGAGACTGAGTGTACTATTGCATGGGGTCATGCTTTAGGTAATTTACAGAGAGCCATTTCTGTGGCCATTTACAGAGAGTCATGCTTGAAGCCATGTACGGGGAGTCATACTTGTGATACATGTATTCAAGCACGTACATCTATGAATAGCACCAGCAAAATGCCTTCCGTCTTGATTTTAATTTTATAAAAATACCCTTGGCATTCTTTATCATCTAACAGTCTTATTTATTTATCTTTTTATTTATTTATTCATTTATGTACCTAATTTGCTTTTAATATGGATTTTGCTTTATAACAGTCTTAATTCCTTTCATTCCTTCGAATATCTTCTCCCAAATCTTTCTTCTATGGCGTTTTTACTATAACGATATTAGTAATAATGATGGTAATGACAAAAAAGATATATATATATATATATATATATATATATATATATATATATATATATAACAATAGCAATAATACTGATGATAATATGGTTGATATAAATAATGATAATATTTATTACAATAACATGGTAATTCATGCAAGTAAAACTGATTAAATAACCATGGAAATGGTGATATCTAAGTCCTTTAATATGTCCCTGAATTTTTATATATAAAATCGAATTTGTCTTCATTAAGATTTCCTCACCATTCATTTTCTTTGCGTTCACATCGGCGCCCTTGACGATGAGCTCCTCGGCCGCCGCCTCGTGACCTTGGTGGGCTGCGCAGTGTAACGGAGTAAACCCTGAAAGGAGAAGATAATGATCAAAGGACAAAGGTGTGAGTATATATATAATATATATGTATATATATATACATATGTACATATATATTAATACACACACATATATATACGTGTGTGCGCGCGCGCGCGCGCGTGTGTGTGTGTGAGCTTATATATATGTATATGTAAATACATATGTACATATATATTAATACACACACACATATATATACGTGTGTGTTCATATATATATATATATATATATATATATATATATATATATATATATATATATGTATATATACATATGTATGTAAGTATATATATATATATATATATATATATATATATATATATTCACATATGTATATATACATATATATATAAGTATATATATGTGTATCTATGCACATTTGGCAACAAATCGAAGTAAACATAGCGTAATTAGCATTTTTTTAATGAGGTTAAAACCCTAGGTAGTTTGTAAAAGAGTATGATTTGTCGAATATAAATGACCAGTGAGTGTATAAGTGGATATTTATTTTAACCCAAGTAAATCATTTGATTTTTTATTTTCTTCAAACAATTGCTAACAGCATATGTGATATTAGTTGTCGTTGAATTTGTATTGTGTTATTCTTCAAATACGATATCCTGGAATGGTTTGTTTATCGAAAGGCAACACCTGTAGCGGTCAGGTGGCATTTTCCGCTTCTTTCAAGACAACAAATATAAATATTTCGTGAAACACGAAAAGCTTTAAGCACCTCTATATTGCAACAAAATCAAACAAAAAATAGATTAAAAGACCTGTGCAAATACTTCCCGTAGCTGCACCATCTAGTACAGGCTAATCGATTTATCAAAGTGATATATTTTTTTTTCTCCTTGCCAGAACCAAACGCTTATTCAATGAACAAAAGCTACATTATATTCTTCATCACAGAATGTAAAGATGCTTCATCATGTGTGTGTGTGTGTGTGTGTGTGTGTGTGTGTGTGTGTGTGTGTGTGTGTGGCTTCTATGGAAGTTAATACTTAGTGGCGAGTTATGAAACAATATGTATAATTCGTTTCGGTTCTTCTGAATGTCTTTTATCTTAAGCTAAAATCTGATCATAGTTTTCGCCGCTATTATTTCTTAAGTCTTGTCGTTTCTAAAGGGAGACGCATCCAAATTCGAGCAGTTTAGCGAGAAAATACATGCTTCCTTGTTTCAACTCAAGCAACTATTAGTTAGGTGGTTCCCAGGAGAGTGAATAGCAAAAGTCTAAGAACTGACTCTTAATACATGTGCTGTAAGATAACGGATATTAAAAAAAAAAAAAAAAAAAAAAAAAATCGTTCTGATAAGTCAGTTAACCTCGCTCTCTACTTTTGTCATTCATGCAGCTTTTCCTTTTCCTTTTTGCCAATACACGTCTGTTAACGCTCTATGTGTGTGTGTACACATATAGCATATATAAATATGTATATATTATATAAATATATATATATATATATATATATATATATATATATATATATATATATATGGATACTTGTTCTTTATCATAAAATCAAAGTTATGGATAATTTCATATGGATGTGAACTAATAACGTGACGAATATTTTTTTCCCTCGTCAGTTCCAAACACGGATTCAATAAACAATATTAACTAAACGCAAAACTGTTGTGTGTGTGTGTGTGTGTGTGTGAAAGAGCTGCAGTTGTTTAACACTTTGTTTAGAATCTTTAGTTTTATTTCATAATGTTGATCCCATCTCGCGCAAAATGCCATGAAATGTAATTGATAACTTGTATATATGTATATATATATATATATATATATATATATATATATATGTGTGTGTGTGTGTGTGTGTGTGTGTGTGTGTGTGTGTGTGTGTGTGTATGTATATATGTATATCTTTTCTTTTTCTTAGAGGATTGGGGATGCTTATTAATTTTGGGGTTATTTTTATTGTAGTCTATTTTTTAAAGAAAAATCGTAGCAACTGTAATAAAAGAAGACAAGTACTGGGCTCGCCATGTTTATAATAAGAACAATGTATTGTTATTCAATCCGCGTTAAATCCCCGAGACAGAGGCGACGTGTTCATGCAGCGTCTCGATTTCCTCCTTTACGCTTCCCATTCCCTCTTATCATGATCTATTAGCTGATGGGAGGTTGTTCCATTGGTCGTTTCCCAAACACTTTTCGTCGGGTTTGAGTCACATCCTTTGCTTGGCCATCGAAGGACCTCCAGGTGGTTTTTGTCATGGACCCACTTCCTAACTGCCCTAGACGTGAGTATAGGGCAGTTATCCTGCACAAATAGGATTGTTTCTGGGAAGAGCCAAGGCACAACAGCGTGCTGATGGGAGGATCCTTTCCTTCTAACAATTCGATATATTTTGTCTAAGGTGCATTTCCCCGTTTCGCCAACATCATGCAGGAAGACCCACCCCCACAATATCACAGGTCACGTGGCCAATCCTTGCCGTTTCATATCGCAAATTGGAATGAATTTTGTGAAAAAATTGAAAAGGGTTAATAACACTTTCACCTTTTATCTCATCCAGCACAGAAGCTTTCCGTGCATTTCCGATGTATTTTCTCTGTCCTTATTGCTCTTCGCCGGTCATCTAGATCCTTCTCCACATACTGCTGGGCGACCTGGAGGCGACGTTATCGCTGTCGTTCGTTCAGCCTTTCTTTGGTGACGTTCTATGATTACCTATCTGTATGTAGTCGTTCTCTTCACCGTGCGGCCAGTTACCAGGAGCTCTAGTCTTCATAAATCTTAGCTGCAGTGGTGAGAGAGGCGGTCGTTGTGGGTGCCCTCCTTCTCCCACTATAACTATCTGTATACCATCGTCGGAAGATGTCCAACTCTCTGAATATATTACTTTCCCTCGCCGCATTGTGACAGCCTCTATTCCCGATCACAGCTTGCCTTGCGTCCATCCTGAAAAAGGTGTCAGCTTGGCAGCCTCGTTCTGACCTCGGATTTTCCATGTCATTATGAGGTCTTAGACCATCGGATGTATCTTCCTTCATATTTAGCATACGTTAGGATTAGCTGCGAAATAGATATTCAGGAATTGACGAACATTCGTTGGCATAAAGATATATGAGATATACGATTTCCTGTCATTCATTTTGTAGATAGTTTCTCTTTTTGTAAACTACTCAAGTTCCGGGCGAACAAATAAGCTTTTCACAAACCAAGGAATTATTATTTCTAAAATAATGTATAGAAAATTGATTTTGATGTGAATGTTTGGTATGTTAATTTCATCTACACCCACGCATATACTGTATTACAATACATTACAAATACAAAAGATATGAAAGTAATTTCATTAGAGTGAACAAGATATACAGCATTGGGAGTCGGTTCTTGGAGTTTTGCTATTCACCTCCTTGGAACCACGCAGCTAGTAGTTGCTTCAATTGAAACAAGCAAACATGTATTTTCTCGCTGAGCTGTTCGAACCAGAATGCGACTCCTCAAAGAGGCTTAATAATGGCTGATTATAATACTCTCTCGTAACTCATAACCTAGTATGACTTCGAATTTCCATAGACGCTGCACACACACACACACACACACACACACACACACTGGTAACGGATCTATGTATTCACTGTAGCCTCACTGTGAATTTTGTGTTTACTTCATGTTCTATATTGAAGAAGTTGATATAACAGTTTCTGTTTATTCAATAAGTTCTGACAAAAATAAATAAATAAATAAACAATCAATGTAATCGTTCGATTAGCCGCAGCTAGATGGTGCAGTCACCATAAGTATTTGTAAAGGTCCCAGTCATTTTACATATATTTTTAAATGATTTAGTTCCCAGACACAAATGTTTAAAGCATTAACCTTTTCGTATTTCAAAAAATATGCAGCTGTGATTGATACTTCTTTTGTTGAAAGAAGGGGAAATGCCGCCTCTCCATCATAGGTGTTGCCATTTCGAAAAAAAAATCCAGGATATCGCACCTGAAGAATATGCCAATGCAAATTCAACGATAATTAGTATTACATGTTTTTTATCACTTATTTGAATAAAGCGAAAGATCAAATGGTTTATTTTGCTTAAAAATTGTGTATTCATACTCGACCAATCACACTCTTTGTTACAAACTACCTAGGATTTTACCTTCATTCACAAAAATACTATTTATGCTAAGTTTACTTCGATTTGTTGCCAGATGTACAAGAGTGGGACCCAGTAAGTGTACTGGAATATAATTCCGCAACTGTACGTACATATATATTTGAGTATATTACACACATACACACACACAGACATACACACACACACACACACACACACACAACATACACACACAATCATACACACACACACATTATATATATATATATATATATATATATATATATATATATATATATATATATATATATATATTTGTTTATATATGTGTGTATTTACATAATGTATATGTATATACATGATATATATGTATATATAGAGAGACAAACATACACATATATGTGTGTGTGTGTTTGTACACACACGCTATTGTTGTAAAGCGAGCTCCACTCTGTATCCTCCTGAATCAAATATCTCTACAACCAAAGGGCCTTACCAAAGTTGTTAATTTCGTTCACTGTCGCCCCTCGAGTCACAAGCGCCGTCACCACCGATGTGTGACCTTTAGAGGCTGCTCTATGCAATGGAGTCGCACCTGAGAAAAAAACGGTTCTTTCCATAAGCCAATTCCCGATTATGTAAACGCAGAAATAAGCACAAACATACATAATAAAGGATGAAGTATATTGGGTTGATGCATGATTACGAATTACAACCGGAGCGATTTCAAGGACGGAACATCTAACAAACTTGCTACGGACTCTGACTCGATTGCCTGAGATTATGGCCGTGCACTCGTGCAATTGCATAAGACAGGCACGTGAGTCAAAGGAAGAACAGAATGGAGATGGTGTACAGGAGATAGAAATAAAGAAAGGAGCCAGTAATTTCATATTAGATTTCATATTTCGTTTCTTAAATACCACTTTCTTGTTTTTCCTCCTTAATCTATTACAAAAAAAAAAAATGTTTCTCATATGTATGATTATAATAACACACACACACATATATATGTCCAGTCAAACACACACACAAACATATGTGTCATTGAGTGTGTGCTCGCGCCCGTGTGTTTGTATGCTGCCCTAATGCCAACTCTGGATGAATCTGGAAATTCGGGTAGATTAAAACGGCCACCAAACGATATTTGAAATTTTAACTGGAATTCCTTGAAGCGGGAAAAATGATGACATTCATTTTCATTCACATGGATCTGTCACCCCCGAAATGATGGCGAGTTTTTCATGTATACAAATCATATATATATATATATATATATATATATATATATATATATATATATATATATATATATATATATATATATATATATATATATATATATATATATATATATATATATATATATATATATATATGAAATGAATGAGAGAGACAGAAAGGTAGCAAGTATAAAATAAAATTACACATGATAACGCGGAACAGATGACATTCTAAGCCTGGCGTAACCCCGGTGATAGCACAATAGGAGCATATCATTGGGAACATTAAATCAATTTAGATCTGTAATGAGTTGAAATGCATTTCTACCATTATTCATGTCTGATTACCATCATTTCCTTTACTGATTTCTGTCATTACTGATACTATTTTTGTCTTCATTATTGTGGAGTCTCCTTCATTTTCTCTTCTGACATACTGAATGAACGAACCAAACCTACGGAAGAATGGGAGGAAGTTCTTGAATTCTCAAGGAATTGCCCAGAGTGTCTCCTCCCTGATAAGAATGATAGAATTTTACGAGGTCGCTGCTACCGCCGATTCCTGATACCTTTGCGAGTCGAGTCTTAATCATGCCTGGATTTGGCTTACCTCCATTTCCCTTTGCATTCGGTTCGGCTCCCTTGCCTATCAACATCTCCACCATCGCCGTGTGACCATTAAAAGCAGCCAAGTGAAGTGGTGTGTAACCTGAAACAGGAGGATGCGTTATATTTTTATTCCGTTTCCCGAAGGTAAATAAACGAGAAATGAAGATAATTCATATATACGAACGGTTTGTTAGGAATGAGACGAATGTAGTGGATCGAATGCCTAAAAAAAAAAAAACACACATTTCATTTTGCATTTTATATTTCGTATCATAAAACACGCTCGTTCTTAATCTCTATAAAACATTATTTCTCATTATTATGATTATACATGCATACGCATATATGTGTGTGTGTGCACACATGTGTTTGTGTGTGTGCACACTATATATATATATATATATATATATATATATATATAGTGTGTGTGTATAAATATATATATATATTTATACATATATATACGTGTGCGTATTTGCATGCGCATGTTGCCATGTCACCTCTGAATAAATCTAGAAATTTGGGTAGATGATAACGGTCACCAAACGTTATCTTGAAATTTCTTGATTTTTCATACCTTTTTATGTGTACAAAAGGAATAATAATAAAATTAATGAGAGACAGAAAGAGAGTCGAAATCAGTGACATGACAACGTGGAGCAGAGAACTTTATGAGCCTGTCATAACGCCCATCATACTACAACAGGAAATGAGTTGAAACGTGCGCGAGGGAGATGGCTGCTGTCATTCATTTTCCACTTACTCCTGTTAACTTTATAACCATTGCTATAGTTACTGATACTATTGTCGTCATTATTCATCCCTTGCCGATCAACATCACCATCGCCTTGTGACCTTTTCCAGCAGCCAAGTGAAGTGTGCAGCAAGAAGATGCGCTTTACTTTTTTTTATTCCTTTTCCCGATATAAATAAAAGAGAAAAGGAGACAATTCATACATATGTACGGCTGGCTAGGAATGAAAGGAATGAAGTGAATGGAGTTGTTAGATGCACAAGTGCCGAATGACCAGCTGAAATTAGTACCTATCCAGACCCACTGATATCCCGAACGGAGGCTGAGTATACTATTACAAGGGGTCATGCTTCAGGTCATTTACCGAGAGCCATTTCTGTGGCCATTTACAGAGAGTCATGCTTGAAGCCATGTACGGGGAGTCATACTTGTGATACATGTATTCAAGCCACGTACCATCTATGAATAGCACCAGCAAAATGCCTTCCGTCTTGATCTTAATTTTATAAAAATACCCTTGGCATTCTTTATCATCTAACAGTCTTATTTATTTTTTTTTTATTTGTTCATTTATGTATCTAATTTGCTTTTAATATGGTTTTTGCTTTATAATAGTCTTAATTCCTTTCACTCCTTAGAATATCTTCTCCCAAATCTTTCCTCTATGGGTTTTTACTTTAACTATATTAGTAATAATGATGGTAATAAAAAAGATATAGAAATAACAATAGATAATACTGATGATAATATGTTGATATCAATAATGATAATATTTATTACAATAACATGGTAATTCATGCAAGTAAAACTGATTAAATAATCATGGAAATGGTGATATCTAAGTCCTTTAATATGTCCCTGAATTTTTATATAAAATCGAAATTGTCTTCCTTAAGATTGCCTCACCATCTCGTCCTTTGCGTTCACATCGGCGCCCTTGACGATGAGCTCCTCGGCCGCCGCCTCGTGACCTTCTTGGGCTGCGAAGTGTAACGGAGTAAACCCTGAAAGGAGAAGATAATGATCAAGGGACAAATTTGTGAGTATATATATGTGTGTGTGCGCGCGCGCGTATGTGTGTGTGTGCTTATATATATGTATATATATACATATGTACATATGTATTAATACACACACACATATATATACGTGTGTGTGTTCATATATACATATATATATATATATATTGTATATATACATATATATATATATATATATATATATATGTGTGTGTGTGTGTGTGTGTGTATATTAAACATATATATATATATATATATATATATATATATATATATATATATATATAATGTGTATCTATGCACATTTGGCAACAAATCGAAGTAAACATAGCGTAATTAGCATTTTTTTAATGAGGGTTAAAACCCTAGGTAGTTTGTAAAAAGAGTATGATTTGTCGAATATAAATGACCAGTGAGTGTATAAGTGGATATTTAACCTAAGTAAATCATTTGATTTTTTATTTTCTTCAAACAATTGCTAACAGCATGTGATATTAGTTGTCGTTGAATTTGTATTGTGTTATTCTTCAAATACGATATCCTGGAATGGTTTGTTATCGAAAGGCAACACCTGTAGCGGTCAGGTGGCATTTTCCGCTTCTTTCAAGACAACAAATATAAATGTTTCGTGAAACACGAAAAGCTTTAAGCACCTCTATATTGCAACAAAATCAAACAAAAAATAGATTAAAAGACCTGTGCAAATACTTCCCGTAGCTGCACCATCTAGTACAGGCTAATCGATTTATCAAAGTGATACTTTTTTTTTTCTCCTTGCCAGAACCAAACGCTTATTCAATGAACAAAAGCTACATTATATTCTTCATCACAGAATGTAAAGATGCTTCATCATTGTGTGTGTGTGTGTGTGTGTGTGTGTGTGTGTGTGTGTGTGTGTGTGTGTGTGTGTGTGTGGCTTCTATGGAGGTTAATACTTAGTGGCGAGTTATGAAACAATATGTATAATTCGTTTCGGTTCTTCTGAATGTCTTTTATCTTAAGCTAAAATCTGATCATAGTTTTCGCCGCTATTTTTCTTAAGTCTTGTCGTTTCTAAAGGGAGACGCATCCAAATTCGAGCAGTTTAGCGAGAAAATACATGCTTCCTTGTTTCAACTCAAGCAACTATTAGTTAGGTGGTTCCCAGGAGAGTGAATAGCAAAAGTCTAAGAACTGACTCTTAATACATGTGCTGTAAGATAACGGATATTAAAAAAAAAAAAAAAAAAAAAAAAAAAAAAAATCGTTCTGATAAGTCAGTTAACCTCGCTCTCTACTTTTGTCATTCATGCAGCTTTTCCTTTTCCTTTTTGCCAATACACGTCTGTTAACGCTCTATGTGTGTGTGTACACATATATCATATATAAATATGTATATATATAAAATATATATGTATATATATATATATATATATATATATATATATATATATATGGATACTTGTTCTTTATCATAAAATCAAAGTTATGGATAATCTTCATATGGATGTGAACTAATAACGTGACGAATATTTTTTTCCCTCGTCAGTTCCAAACACGGATTCAATAAACAATATTAACTAAACGCAAAACTGTTGTGTGTGTGTGTGTTGTGTGTGAAAGAGCTGCAGTTGTTTAACACTTTGTTTAGAATCTTTAGTTTTATATTTCATAATGTTGATCCCATCTCGCGCAAAAATGTTGTAATTGATAACTTGTATATATATGTATATATATACATATATATATGTGTGTGTGTGTGTGTGTGTGTGTATGTATATATTTCTTTTCTTTTTTTCTTAGAGGATTGGGGATGCTTATTAATTTTGGGTTATTTTTATTGTAGTCTATTTTTTAAAGAAAATCGTAGCAACTGTAATAAAGGAGACAAGTACTGGGCTCGCCATGTTTATAATAAGAACAATGTATTGTTATTCAATCCGCGTTAAATCCCCGAGACAGAGGCGACGTGTTCATGCAGCGTCTCGATTTCCTCCTTTACGCTTCCCATTCCCTCTTATCATGATCTATTAGCTGATGGGAGGTTGTTCCATTGGTCGTTTCCCAAACACTTTTCGTCGGGTTTGAGTCACATCCTTTGCTTGGCCATCGAAGGACCTCCAGGTGGTTTTTGTCATGGACCCACTTCCTAACTGCCCTAGACGTGAGTATAGGGCAGTTATCCTGCACAAATAGGATTGTTTCTGGGAAGAGCCAAGGCACAACAGCGTGCTGATGGGAGGATCCTTTCCTTCTAACAATTCGATATATTTGTCTAAGGTGCATTTCCCCGTTTCGCCAACATCATGCAGGAAGACCCACCCCCACAATATCACAGGTCACGTGGCCAATCCTTGCCGTTTCATATCGCAAATGGATGAATTTTGAAAAAATTGAAGAGGGTTAATAACACTTTCACCTTTTTCTCTCATCCAGCACAGAAGCTTTCCGTGCATTTCCGATGTATTTTCTCTGTCCTTATTGCTCTTCGCCGGTCATCTAGATCCTTCTCCACATACTGCTGGGCGACCTGGAGGCGACGTTATCGCTGTCGTTCGTTCAGCCTTTCTTTGGTGACGTTCTATGATTACCCTATCTGTATGTAGTCGTTCTCTTCACCGTGCGGCCAGTTACCAGGAGCTCTAGTCTTCATAAATCTTAGCTGCAGTGGTGAGAGACGGCGGTCGTTGTGGGTGCCCTCCTTCTCCCACTATAACTATCTGTATACCATCGTCCGGAAGATGTCCAACTCTCTGAATATATTACTTTCCCTCGCCGCATTGTGACAGCCTCTATTCCCGATCACAGCTTGCCTTGCGTCCATCCTGAAAAAGGTGTCAGCTTGGCAGCCTCGTTCTGACCTCGGATTTTCCATGTCATTATGAGGTCTTAGACCATCGGATGTATCTTCCTTCATATTTAGCATACGTTAGGATTAGCTGCGAAATAGATATTCAGGAATTGACGAACATTCGTTGGCATAAAGATATATGAGATATACGATTTCCTGTCATTCATTTTGTAGATAGTTTCTCTTTTTGTAAACTACTCAAGTTCCGGGCGAACAAATAAGCTTTTCACAAACCAAGGAATTATTATTTCTAAAATAATGTATAGAAAATTGATTTTGATGTGAATGTTTGGTATGCTAATTTCATCTACACCCACGCATATACTGTATTACAATACATTAGCAAATACAAAACAGATATGAAAAGTAATTTCATTAGAGTGAACAAGATATACAGCATTGGGAGTCGGTTCTTGGAGTTTTGCTATTCACCTCCTTGGAACCACGCAGCTAGTAGTTGCTTCAATTGAAACAAGCAAACATGTATTTTCTCGCTGAGCTGTTCGAACCAGAATGCGACTCCTCAAAGAGGCTTAATAATGGCTGATTATAATACTCTCTCGTAACTCATAACCTAGTATGACTTCGAATTTCCATAGACGCTGCACACACACACACACACACACACACACACACTGGTAACGGATCTATGTATTCACTGTAGCCTCACTGTGAATTTTGTGTTTACTTCATGTTCTATATTGAAGAAGTTGATATAACAGTTTCTGTTTATTCAATAAGTTCTGGCAAAAATAAATAAATAAATAAACAATCAATGTAATCGTTCGATTAGCCGCAGCTAGATGGTGCAGTCACCATAAGTATTTGTAAAGGTCCCAATCATTTTACATATATTTTTAAATGATTTAGTTCCCAGACACAAATGTTTAAAGCATTAACCTTTTCGTATTTCAAAAAATATGCAGCTGTGATTGATACTTCTTTTGTTGAAAGAAGGGGGAAATGCCGCCTCTCCATCATAGGTGTTGCCATTTCGAAAAAAAAAATCCAGGATATCGCACCTGAAGAATATGCCAATGCAAATTCAACGATAATTAGTATTACATGTCTTTTTATCACTTATTTGAATAAAGCGAAAGATCAAATGGTTTATTTTGCTTAAAAATTGTGTATTCATACTCGACAATCACACTCTTTGTAAAGTGTACTGGAATATAATTCCGCAACTGTACGTACATATATATTTGAGTATATATACATACACACACAGACATACACACACACACAGACATACACACACCCACACACACACACACAATCATACACACACACACAAATATATATATATATATATATATATATATATATATATATATATATATATATATCTGTGTGTGTGTGTGTGTGTGTGTGTGTGTGTGTATGTATGTGTGTATTTACATAATGTATATGTATATACATGATATGTATGTATATATATTGAGACAAACATACACATTTATGTGTGTGTGTGTTTGTACACACACACTATTGTTTGTAAAGCGAGCTCCATTTAGTATCCTCCTGAATCAAGTATCTCTACAACCAAAGGGCCTTACCAAGGTTGGCAATTTCGTTCACAGTCGCCCCTCGAGTCACAAGCGCCGTCACCACCGATGTGTGCCCTTTATAGGCTGCTCTATGCAATGGAGTCGCACCTGAGAGAAAAAAAAACGTTCTTTCCATAAGCAATTCCCGATTATGTAAAGGCAGAAATAAGCACAAACATACATAAAGGATGAATTATATTGGATTGATGCATGATTGTATGAATAGAAAATTAACGAGGTAGAAAATCAGTAAGAAAACTTGCATCATAATCGTTATCATTATCTATAATACTATTACTATTTTTACTACAACTCCTATTATAGTTCATCTGTATCATCAATATCATTATCATCCATATTACTGTTATTACTAATACTACTAGTACAGCTACTACCATCATTTTCATCAGCGTAATCCCTATCATCATTATTGCAAATATAAACATACCTTTTTCATTTTTGCCGTTAACATCTCCTCCTAAGATCAGCATCTTGACTATTCTTCGTGGCCTTCTTCGGCAGCGACGTGCAGCGGCTTCTCGGCTGAGGGGGGGGGAGCAGGAGGGAAGACGAAAGGGTAAGAGGAGGGAAAAGAAAGGGGAAGAGGATGGGAAAGAAAAGGGTGGAAGAGGAAGGGGTAAAAGGAAGAGGATCAGAGAAGGTGGGAAGGGGAAAGGTGAAAAGGAGTAAAGAGGAATAGGGGAAGAAGAAAGTGGAAGACGAAGGGGGAGCAGAGAGGAGGAAGGGGGAAGAGGGGGGAGAAGACAAGAAGGAAGAAGAGGGAGAAGGGTAAGTAGAGAGAAGAAGGAAGAAAGGGAGGGAGAAAAGAAAGAGGGAAAGCGGAGGGAAGACGAAAGGTGGAAAGGGGAAATGGAAGGGAGATGAGGAAGGAGGTAGAAGAAAGAGGAAGGGTGAGAAGAGGAGGGAAGGGAGAGGAAGAGGAGGGGAGAAGAAGGGGAAAGAGAATATCAGATTATCACAATTTGAGAGAGGAAGTCATTCCTTCATAATCCTACGCATTGCAACTCTTGCCTGAACGATCCTCCTCCGCCGCGTAAATCCTCCGGCCAGGCTCCTTCGCCGCCTTCGTCACCGAGGGAGCAACTCAGCCTCGAAGGGCGCGAGAGGTCGTCCTCTCTAGGGCGTCCCGGCCAGTCGTATCTGCTCGACGCCTGTTATCAGAGGGGCTGGACTCGCGCCATTTCCTCTGATAACGACCGATAACGGCAGACATGACCTGCTGTTCCGCCGTTAACGATTCGCTCTCCGGTGCCCCTCGAGGTCTCGTCAGTGCCTGCGCCGCCATGGAGGGGCGTTCCTTGAATTTGCTTCTATTTTCTATTTGCTTATTTCATCTATTTCTCCATACATTCACTTTGGTTTTAGAAGCGTTGCTCTTAGGGATCCATCCCGCCAGCGGGT
>NW_020872870.1:203674-215377 GCF_003789085.1 Penaeus vannamei
CAAAGATTTAATTTTTTTTTTTTTATATTTCGTTGAAGGTGAAGTAAAGGTTTATTCAATATATTCTTTACCTAGAACAATGATGAGGCAGAACATGTGATCATTACATAGATTTTTATATAAATAATTAGATCGTCATATTATTTTATTATGATGCATGTCTGGAATTCATGAACAAATTGCAACATGAACAACGAAGGGAAGGACAAGAAAACACACGAATACCGAGGGCTTTCGCTATTGCTTCGTCAAACATGCCCTGTATGCCGTGACGAAGCAATAGCGAAAAGGCCTTCGGCATATTCGTGTGATTTCTTGTTCTTCCCTTCGTTGTTCCTGTTGCATTATGATGAATATATATTTTTGTAGATTTATCGGTTTCTCTCACTTTCAATGCCATTTTACTGGAATTTATCAGATAATAGTGTTTCATGATTAAGTACACAATTCTGCGTGACTTTATACCTGAGTGATCCTGCCACTGTTACCAGAATCAGGCAGTCAGAAGAATAACTTTCATTAAGTAATTCTAACCGGTATTTAGAAATTTCTATGAACTATTCTTAGCTATTGGCCGCTACCGAAATGTACAACTTCAATCCTGAGTTCTAATGTTTAGCAGATTTTAAGATCGTCCTGATTTTCACTTTTGATTTACAAAACCCATTTGACGTGTTAACCCAAGTAGGGCAACCAGAGCCAATTTATGCCTTGTTATCAGGTTTCAATATTCTCTGACATAGAGTGTCACCTCCAAGGGATGAGCTGCTTCCTTCAAGCCAGGGTCTCGGGGCACTTAAGGTGGATGTGATAACGGTCGATATGCAGTGAAACCGATGATAACAATTAAGTAATGATGATGTTGGTGTATAACGATATTGATAATCGTGATAAAGGTAATGAAGACCATGGTGAGAATTATAATGATATTGGCAATAATAGTAGTAGTAATAGCAGTAATAATAATAATAATCATGATGATAATGACAGAAATGAAGATATTGACTAATAATAATAAAATAATAATAAGGGAAATAATGATGATTAATAATGTGGATGATAGTAATAGCAATATTGGTAATGATTATAATGATATTGACAAGAACAATGATAAGGATAAATGAAATAAGATTGATCATATAAATGAGAATAGTAATAGAATAACCATAATAATTACAATTATAATATTGCTAATGATACATATCCTTTCAGTATAATGATTATAATAATGATAATAACAGTAATAATGATGACTATAATAACGATAATAATAATGAAATAATAATGACAACCATAGTAATGATAATAACAATAATAGTCATGATAATAATAATGATTATAACATTAAGAAAAAGAATGATGATAATGCTTATCATATCTATCATAATAAGTACGATGTGATTACAATAATAAAAATCATAACAATAAATATTGTAATGGTAAATACGATGATACTCATAACAATATTAATGATAACACTAAATATAAAAATGATAAATAAATAATGATGATAATGAACATGATATATACATATATACGATATATATATATATATATATATATGATGATATATATACATATATAATATATATATATATATATATATATATATATATATATATATATATATATATATATATATATATATATATATATATATATATATATATATATATATATATATAGACATATATACACATACACTCATGTATATATATATATATATATATATATATATATATATATATATATATATATATATATATATATATATATATATATATATATATATATATATATATATATATATATATATATATATATATATATATATATATATATATATATATATATATATATGTGTGTGTGTGTGTGTGTGTGTGTGTGTGTGTGTGTGTGTGTGTGTGTGTGTGCGCGCGCGCGCGTGTGTGTGTACATGTGTACATATATGTATATATATATATATATATATATATATATATATATATATATATATGTGTGTGTGTGTGTGTGTGTGTGTGTGTGTGTGTGTGTGTGTGTGTGTGTGTTGTGTGTGTGTGTGTGTGTGTTGTGTGTGTGTGTGTGTGTGTGCATGTGTCTTTGTGTGTGTGCGTGTATATTTATATATAACATATATATGTATATAAAATTATATATATATATATATATATATATATATATATATATATATATATATATATATATATATATATATATGCATGTATCAGATAATGAGCATGAGCACAGAGATGGACCGCTTAAAAGTTCTCGTGAAAAGCGGAGGTATTCACAGAAACACGTCGGCAATATATTTAGACACATGTCCTTAAAATCAAAGCCAAGACAGTGGACACAACTTTGGCTTTCAAGCAGTGATTGTCCGTTAGACGTGCTCGGCATAAATAGATATATTCGTACTTAACCATCCGGGGGAAAGAAAATAATACTAAAGATACTGATGATGAATAACACTAATGATAACGGTGATGGCGAGGAGGGAGAACTTCATAATGATAATACTGACAATGGAAATGTCGATATTTCATAATGGCAATAATAATTATGCTAATAGTCTTCTCTTATCATTATTACTCTGATCTCTACTTGTCAGGCAAAGGCAAGCACGTTTTGTTTAGCCTGATGAGGTGTTTTCTTTGGTAAAAAGTAAATCACATAATGTTGTTTAAAGAGAGAAACATTTGACGGTAAAACCTGAGTGTAGTGAAATACTAACTATGAAGGCTTCATTACATTTTATTTTCTCTCTACCTTTTAACCCCTTCCCCCCTCAGCTCTTGTCTTCTTTCTCTCCATCCATTCGCCCTCTCCCCCCCTTCATTCCCCATCCTTCCCTCCTCCCGCCCTTCCCCTTCTCCTCCTTTCTGCTCATGGAGATGCGTCGTCACTCTCTGCTTGGGAAGACGCGCATGACTCGCATTCACTCCCTCCCTCTGGGGTCTCGTCCTCGCTCTGTGCTTGGGGAGCCTCGGGCTTCTCGATCGGCCGACGTTTCCCTCTCCGTCCGGCTTCTGCTTGCGAAGTGACTGCTTGCGGAGACTCTCTCAGAGTGTCTGCTTGCGGGGTCTTGGTCCGTTTTGTTGCTTGGGGATCTTTGCTCTTCCTTCCTTCTTCTGGCCCTGAAGCTCTGTTTCTCCCCCTGCTTTCTGCTTGCGAAGATCTCTTGGTGCCTGCTGCTTGCGGAGACTTCTTCCTCCTCGCTGCCCGTGAGGACTGCCCCCTGCTTGCGAGACCGTCGTGCTGAGAGGCATCCATCGGCTCTGCTTGAAGAGATTCCTGTTCCCAAAAATGAGAAAAGTGTCATCAATATCTCTATCAATCTTCTTATCTATTTATATGCGTGCACGTGCATTAGTGCGTGTGCGTTTCTCTGAGTTTGCATTCATATGTGCGCATGTTTGTCTCCGTAACGATATCCGAGACCCTTACCTGCAATTCATGCAACTGATTTTCTTTATCGTCCAGTCGCGATTGCAAAGTCCTGACCTTTCTCTCGTGTATCTCTAGCTGACCCTGAAATATATGATTATCTATACTCTTCCATTAGATTTATCATCCGTTTTACTGTCTATCCTCCTCCCTACCTAGTGCCAATCTTTTCGCCAAACTTCTTCGCTATTTACTGATTATTCCTTCTTTGGCTAGCCACATTTTCAAAGATCATCTACGATCTACGAAAAGTAATGCAACTTTTAAATTACTTTCTGTCCGAGTCACAACCAGGCGATAATCTGTTATCTAGGCACTGGGTGTTATAAGTATGGTTGGCATCAAAGGTTCAAAAGAATGACATTCATCCATGCTATCCACTTACACCATACGTTCTGAACGTATATAACGCAAATACAGCCACACACAAACACACATACAGATACACAATATGTACACTATACGAATGCACACGCAGGTAGAGCATACATACACATATACTTACCTCCAATTGGCTGACTTGTATTTCTTTTTCTTCCAGCACCGAGCTCAGTCGTCCGCATTCAGCCTCTTTCTCCTTTAGCTGCCGCTGTGTGGAATAGATTTATAAAATAATAAGATATGTAAACTAATTATAATGCGTCCGGAAAGGAAGAACTGGCAACCAAGCCGATTCGCAGTTTGTTTGTTTTTCCCATCAGCTGATGTTTAACACTCATGTTTACATATACTTTGCATTCAAAACACACATGCAATATTTTTCCTAACTGCTTTAAATGAAATTCCGTTCCTTCAACGCCACTTTATTATGTCTGAGTCAAGGCCAAGGTTGAGTTGCCACTTCTTCTTTTCCTGAGACTGGATGGAGGATGAGTAAGATTTCCTGTCAAGGCAGACGGTTAGTTTTGCTGTTGTTGAAGCTCTAATTATGATCGTCCTCCTCGTTATTCCATTATCAAAATCACTGTATTTATTGATGTTATCTCCATTTTATTTTTTTATTGTTATTATTTTAGAATTCTAATAACTTGTCATTATTCACCATCAAACCATCATCGCGTCTGTACATGCACACACACACACACACACAAAGACACACACATACATATATGGTTACATATCGTTTCCTTCTCCCTGCCACTCAAGATCGACCTCCTCCTCACCTTCAGTGTCTTGACCCTCTTGTCTCGGGACTTGAGCGCCTCCTGGGCTTCCCTGAGTTGGCTCGCCGCCTCGGCCTCCTTCAGGTGCTGCGCGTTTCTGAGACTCAGCAGTTCCTTCGTACTTTGTTCCTTGAAAGGGAGATTCAGGATGTGTTCTTTAAGATCTATGACGTTATGTAATCTGTAATGAATCTGTAGACGTCACTGGAATTCAGCAAAGGCTTCGGCATAGGGTGGACGTTCTCATCGACGCATTTCGAAGTTCAACATTACGAATATATGAGTCTAATGAGCAAGAAACTGTATGTGCAGTTGAAATGGGAATCTCAGCATGTACAGTTAAGAAAAAAATACATAGCGTTTATCATTTCCATTAATGGTTTATAATATGTACTGTGTGTGTACAAGGGAGAGAGAGAGAGAGATAGGAAAAGGAAGAGGAAGAAGAGAGAGGAAGGGAGGAAGGAGAAGAGTAAAAGAGAGAGGGTGAGGGAGAGGAATAGGAAGTGGAAACGGAAGAGACAGAGACAAAGAGAGAGAAAGCATGCATGTACGTACGATCTCACCTGTGTTTTGAAGGATAATCAGATGAACCCACCTGTAATAACTTTATCGTGTCATGCAGAACGGAAGCCGAAACGACCTGTTCTTTGTTCTCGCCGGCTGCCTGGGTCTCCCTTCCTCGCCGTTCCTCCTGACGCCTTTCCTGGAACGGACCCCGATCAGTGTCCTGGGCCGGCACCTAAGAACATTCCCAGCGTCGCTAGGACCCCCTAACCCCTCAGGACATCCCAACATCACATCCGACTTTAAGGAATGCTCTTCAGGACGCTCCTTAGCAGACGCAAGCGCAAAGGGCGTTGGCGAGGTGTCTCAAGGGCGGCGCCTGAGTGAGCAAGATGGCCGACAGTCAAGCAGCCGCGCTCGCCAGTATGTAGATGTGTGTGTGTACATATACGCAAATATATATATATATATATATATATATATATATATATATATATATATATATATATATATATATATATACTATATATATATATATATATATATATATATATATATATATACATATATATATATATATATATATATATATATATATATATATATATATACATATATGTATATGTATATATATATGTATATATATATATATATATATATATATATATATATATATATATATATATATATATATATATATATATATATATATACGCATACACACACACACGTTTCATATATATGTGTGTATGTGTGCGTGCGTGTGTGCGTGTATGTGTGTGTGTGCATCACCCTATTTCCGTCTCATTTCCGTTTTCTTTCAATGGCGTGAGCCCTGTTTGTGATGGCGCCGTGTCTTTGCCCAATCCTCGGAGCTTTCGAATTCCTTCTGAAATCTCAGTTCTATACCATCTCTATCCTAATCTAAATCTAATTCTAAATCTCAATTCTAATACCATTCTATCCTAATGTAAATCTAGGACTAAATCTAGTTCTAAATCTCAATTCTATACATGTCTCAATCTGTCAATTCTAAATCAATCTCTACCATCTGGCCTCTGCTCTGACCTCGGAGTCCCTGGCGCGTCCGAACGCGCGCGCCCCACGCTGCCACACGCCCGTTTGCGGATCCGCATGCACGGCAGTTGGTCGGTTACCAGTTTAATCCTGTTCTCGTGTTCGTCTCTGCTGTCGGACTACAATCTATCATTTCACACACACTAACGAGTTTTGCTTACTCCTCGATTCACAATTGCACGCTTGGATCATATTCCGGTGCGTGATTTTGCTTTCGATTCGCGTCCTGCTTCTCCTTGTCTGTATTGCTCTTTCTCAGTCTCTCTTTCATATTATTTATTCCTCTCATTCTCAAATCTCAATCTTCCTTTCTTTATCACCTCAAGTGACTTGATCTTCTCGTCTCTACTTGCAACTGTTTCCTTCAAACCGACTATTTCATTCTGCATCCTCAGAATCTCCGCCTCTTTTTCTTGTTGATTTTCTGCGACGTTCCGCAGCTCAGCTTTGTGTTCCTCCTGGAAAGAAATGGATCGCCTAAGCCTTCCAGGTTGAGAAGTGGATGTACAGTCGGCGTGTGAGCATGTGCTTAGTGTGTCTGTATTTTGAGCGCACACACATACACATATACGCACAAACATTGACCGGACGTGCAAGTTAGCGCTCCTGGGCAGCCAAAGCCGGCCGTTTGTCCCACCTGTAGCTCTGTTCCTTTCCGGATAGCGATATTCACTTCGTACAAGCCCAGTTCAGTGCTCTCTTTCTCTCCCTCCCTCTCCTCCTCTCTCTTTCTCTCTTTCTCTCTTCTCTCCCTCCTTCTCTCTTCTCTCTCCCTTCTCTCTCCTCCTCCTCTCTCTCTCTCTCTTTCCCTCCTTCTCTCTTCCTTTCTTCCCTCCCTCTCTCTCTCCTTTCCCTCCCTTCTCTCTTTCTCTCCTCCCTCCTATCTCTCTCTCTTTCCCTCCCTTCTCTCTTTCTCTCTCTCTCTCTCTCTCTCTTAGGTTCCATTAATTCCCCCTTCGACTCACCTCAATCGCTTTGATCTTGTCTTCCAAAGCACCGATTTCCTTCTTCATTGTCTGAGAATCAGCGTCTCTCTTTCTCTGGTCTTCTTTAATGCTCTTCAGTTCCTTTTTGTGTTCATTCTGCAAAGGAGAAATAGTATGCGCGTGTTTACTCGTAAATGCTTGAGTCTGTTTGACGAGATGGCTATTTCTGTTTCTATCTTTCTTCCACCCCTTCCTTCCTCTCTCTCTCCCTCTCTTACTCACACGCATTGACACTAACACCATATTTGAGATCACATGCACATATACAAACTTTCTCGCTCTCACTTCCTCTCTCACACACGCACTCTCACACATACTCTCTCTCCTTTCTTTCTCCTCCCCCCCTCCCTCTCCCTTCCACTCCCTCTTTCTCTTTCTCTTTCTCTCTTCTCTCTTTCTCCTCTCTCTCTCTCCTTTCTCTCTCTATCTCTATGTCTCTTCACTCACTCACTCACCCATTCACTGTCTGTCTTTCTCTTTCTCTATATCTCTGTCTCTGTCACTCACTCATCCATTCACTCTCTTTCTCTGATGTAATTCCATTTCCCCCTCGACCAGTTTCCCTCCACAGCAAGTCTTTCTTCCTGAAACAGCAGATCCACTACAGAAGCTCCATCTCTCACTGACCTGAAGCGACATGTTTTCTCTCCGTAGGCTGGCCTTTCCCTTTTCAGCTGCGAGGTATTTCTCCATTATTTCTATCTGTAAATCGGATCATACTGGTGAGCAGGGAATTGATTCAACATTGATTAGGATGTATAACGAAAAAAAAGAGACGAAAATCATTTGCCATGTATGGAAACACAAGCTAGCATCGTAAAAATCCAATAAAATATAGATTAAGTTTCTATCAGCAGATTCCAGCGCCATTACCAGCGAGATGCCTTTGAAGATTTCCATGTCGTAATTTGCAGTGGTGGAAGTTCCTTTCAGCAGTTCCTTGGGAGTCTCTCCTCGGCCGTTCCTCACGTTTGTTGCGGCGCCAAGTTTCACCAGCGTAAACAGGACATGGAGATGGCCTTGGGAAGCTGCAATGTGTAGTGCTGTATCCCCTGACAAGATATGAAAGTATTATCAGAGATAAAAGAATATACATTTTAGCTCGTTTTCTATATTACTTGAATTTTATCCATTTTCAGTCTATTCTTTCTTTTTGTGTGCTCCCAATATTTCTAGCTGTTACTGTCATGCCCTTCTTATCAAAATTTGCAATTCGATTCATTTTTAAGTGGTTCGATGTACGAAATGAGGTAATTCGACGCTTTCGCCGAGTTCATCCACGCAAAATATTCTTCAGTTCATTGGAAGGTTTTCTCCCGACCTTCGCGCTTTCTATAACGAAAGAAACGTTGTCTCGGTCTGGGCAATAGGGTGCTTGCTGGAAGATAACTCATTGAATAAAGTCCGCCTTGAATCGTTATCTGTAGCTTTGGTGTCCTCAAAAGCACTATTCTGACATACAGCGATGGAATATAAAGAGAGAAACACATACACACATCATATATACACACTCATATATAAGGGAGGAATTAAAAAGTAAGGAAGAGGAGGAAGCAGGGAGTAGGAGGGAGCGAGGGGAAGGGACACAGGCCACAGGCAGTTCAAGAATAAGGGGAAAGGGGAGGGAAGAGGGGCGTGTGAGAAGCTAAATGGAGGAGGATGGAAGGAGGAGAGAGGGAAAGGGGAAAGTAGAGGGATGTGGGAGAGGAGATAGGGGGAAGGCTGCGACATGGGAAGGAAAGGGAAAGCGTGAAGGAAGAGAAGCGGTGGGAGAGGAGAAAGGGGAAGGGGTACGAAGAGAGGATATTACAGAGAGGAGGAAGAGAAGATCTCTCTTTTCTAGCTTCCCTTCCTCCCTCTCCCACGTTTGCTCTCTTCAACCTGTTCTCTCTCTGCGTTCCATGTTACCAGCTATCTCGACTGATCGCCCTCCTTCCCACGTCCTCTAGCGTTCCCTTGTCCTCTTGCCGTCTTCATCCTCCGCCATTTAAGCTTTCTCAAAAGAATAGACGCCCCCCCTTTCCCCCGTTACAAGTCATACTTAGATAGTGTGTCTAGACAAGATTCCTCTTGTCCCTGCTACTCCTGCTTACTCTCCCCTATCTATAGACTCTTCTTCACTCACTCATACTTCTACATAACTGCAGAAGCTAGCTACTCGTACGACATCCGTGTGTCATGTGTCTTTCTCGCAGTCTTATATTCCATCGCATGTATTCAGAATAGTGCTTTTGAGGACCCAAAGCTACAGATAACGATTCAAGGCGGACTTTATTCAATGAGTTTTATCTTCCAGCAAGCACCTATTGCCCAGCCGAGACAACGTTTTCTTTCGTTATAGAAAGCGGAAGGTCGGAGAAACCTTCCAATGAACTGAAGAATATTTTGCGTGGATGAACTCGGCGAAAGCGTCGAATTACCTCATTTCGTACATCGAACCACTTAAAAATGAATCGAATTGCAAATTTTGATAAGAAGGGCATGACAGTAACAGCTAGAAATATTGGGAGCACACAAAAAGAAAGAATAGACTGAAAATGGATAAAATTCAAGTAATATAGAAAACGAGCTAAAATGTATATTCTTTTATCTCTGATAATACTTTCATATCTTGTCAGGGAATACAGCACTACACATTGCAGCTTCCCAAGGCCATCTCCATGTCCTGTTTACGCTGGTGAAACTTGGCGCCGCAACAAACGTGAGGAACGGCCGAGGAGAGACTCCCAAGGAACTGCTGAAAGGAACTTCCACCACTGCAAATTACGACATGGAAATCTTCAAAGGCATCTCGCTGGTAATGGCGCTGGAATCTGCTGATAGAAACTTAATCTATATTTTATTGGATTTTTACGATGCTAGCTTGTGTTTCCATACATGGCAAATGATTTTCGTCTTTTTTTTTCGTTATACATCCTAATCAATGTTGAATCAATTCCATGCTCACCAGTATGATTCGATTTACAGATAGAAATAATGGAGAAATACCTCGCAGCTGAAAAGGGAAAGGCCAGCCTACGGAGAGAATACATGTCGTTTCAGGTCAGTGAGAGATGGAGCTTCTGTAGTGGATCTGCTGTTTCAGGAAGAAAGACTTGCGTTGTGGAGGGGAACTGGTCGAGGGGGAAATGGGAATTACATCAGAGAAAGAGAGTGAATGGTGAGTGAGTGACAGAGACAGAGATATAGAGAAAGAGAAAGACAGAGTGAATGGGTGAGTGAGTGAGTGAAGAGACATAGAGATAGAGAGAGAAAGGGAGAGAGAGAGAGGAGAAAGAGAGAAGAGAGAAAAGAGAAAGAGAAAGAGGGAGTGGAAGGGAGAGGGAGGGGGGAGGAGAAAGAAAGGAGAGAGAGTATGTGTGAGAGTGCGTGTGTGAGAGAGGAAGTGAGAGCGAGAAAGTTTGTATATGTGCATGTGATCTCAAATATGGTGTTAGTGTGAATGTGTGTGTGTAAGAGAGGGAGAGAGAGAGGAAGGAAGGGGTGGAAGAAAGATAGAAACAGAAATAGCCATCTCGTCAACAGACTCAAGCATTTACGAGTAAACACGCGTGCATACTATTTCTCCTTTGCAGAATGAACACAAAAAGGAACTGAAGAGCATTAAAGAAGACCAGAGAAAGAGAGACGCTGATTCTCAGACAATGAAGAAGGAAATCGGTGCTTTGAAAACAAGATCAAAGCGATTGAGGTGAGTCGAAGGGGGAATTAATGGAACCTAAGAAGAGAGAGAGAGAGGAGGGAGAGAAAGAGAGAAGGGAGGAAAGAGAGAGAGATAGGAGGGAGGGAGAGAAAGAGAGAGGGAAAGAGAGAGAGATAGGAGGGAAGGAGAGAAAGAGAGAAGGGAGGGAAAGAGAGAGAGATAGAAGAGAGGGAGAGAAGAGAGAAGGGAGGGAAAGAGAGAGAGATAGGAGGGAGGGAGAGAAAGAGAGAGGGAGGGAGAGAAGAGAGAAGAGAGAGAAGAAAGGGAGGGAAAGAGAGAGATAGGAGGGAGGAGAGAAGAAAGAGACTGAACTGGGCTTGTACGAAGTGAATATCGCAATCCGGAAAGGAACAGAGCTACAGGTGGGACAAACGGCCAGCTTTGGCTGCCCAGGAGCGCAACTGCACGTCCGGTCAATGTTTGTGCGTATATGTGTATGTGTGTATGCGCTCATTCAAATACAGACACACCAAGCACATGCTCACACGCCCACTGTGCATCCCGATTCTCAACAGAGACCTGGAAGGCTTAAGCGATCCATTTCTTTCCAGGAGGAACAAAAGCAGAGCTGCGGAACGTCGCAGAAAATCAACAAGAAAAAGAGGCGGAGATTCTGAGGATGCAGAATGAAATAGTCGGTTTGAAGGAAACAGTTGCAAGTAGAGACGAGAAGATCAAGTCACTTGAGGTGAGATAAAGAAAGGAAGATTGAGAATTGAGATAGGAATGAGAGGGAATACTAATAATAATATGAAAGAGAGACTGGAGAAAGAGCAATACAGACAAGGACAAAGGACGCGAATGCGAAGCCAAATACGCA
>NW_020872870.1:215477-236267 GCF_003789085.1 Penaeus vannamei
AGGTCTCCTGGACCAAGACCAAGATCCAGGACTTTGGGGACTTGCTAGAAGAACCTGTTCAGTCAGTATGCCAGTCACAGAGAGCTTCACATACCTTGGCAATGTAGTTCATAACTCTGGGCTGTCAGACCAGGAAGTCAGCAGACGGATTGGCCTCGCAGCAGTGGTCATGAACTCTCGACAAGAGTATTTGGAGATGATGGTACCTGTGCAGAGGGACCAAGCTACATGGTTTCGAGGCCCAAATAATGCCAGTTTTACTATACGGTTGTGAAACCTAGATGTTATTGTGCACCTTGGAGTCTTGTCTTGATGCCTTTTGTAATAGGTTAGATTGATATTAAGGATGAAGATGATAATAATAATATTATTATCATTGTAGTTATTATTATTATCCCCCTCCTCACCATCATCATCATCATTAATATTATAAAACTAATAACACCATCCATCATAATACATAATAATGAAATCAACAGCAACACTAATACTAACAATAAAAGTAATAATAATGACAAGTAAAGAACTGCAACTGCATATCCCTATTCCTTATTGCATGTTCACAAAATGCAATTCGCAACTGCAAAGGCGCTAAAATTTTGTGGAACAGTATACTTAGAGGGATTAGATGATTATCTTTCGATATATATTGGTACATAATTTCATGTATTTGAATATATTTCTATGCTGTGTATGTTTTTCTTCGATTGTGTTGTTATAGTGTTGTATCCACTTTGGGTTATGTTGTAGTTTGAATTGTGTGGTAATCTTTCGACAGGGTTTGCACAAAGTCGCCAGGGAAATCGCATTCATAAAGCAATATTTTCTTAACTAATTTCCGCCTTCAATTCATCATAGTAGTGAACTCCGTAAATACAATGCTAGAGAAAAACACGTACAAAGATTTTAATTTTTTTTTTTCAATATATTCTTTACCTAGAACAATGATGAGGCAGAACATGTGATCATTACATAGATTTTTATATAGATAATTAGATCGTCATATTATTTTATTATGATGCATGTCTGGAATTCATGAACAAATTGCAACATGAACAACGAAGGGAAGGACAAGAAAACACACGAATACGCCGAGGGCCTTTTCGCTATTGCTTCGTCAAACATGCCCTGTATGCCGTGACGAAGCAATAGCGAAAAGGCCTTCGGCATATTCGTGTGATTTCTTGTTCTTCCCTTCGTTGTTCCTGTTGCATTATGATGAATATATATATTTTTGTAGATTTATCGGTTTCTCTCACTTTCAATGCCATTTTACTGGAATTTATCAGATAATAGTGTTTCATGATTAAGTACACAATTCTGCGTGACTTTATACCTGAGTGATCCTGCCACTGTTACCAGAATCAGGCAGTCAGAAGAATAACTTTCATTAAGTAATTCTAACCGGTATTTAGAAATTTCTATGAATTCTTAGCTATGGCCGCTACCGAAATGTACAACTTCAATCCTGAGTTCTAATGTTTAGCAGATTTAAAGATCATCCTGATTTTCACTTTTGATTTACAAAACCCATTTGACGTGTTAACCCCAAGTAGGGCAACCAGAGCCAATTTATGCCTTGTTATCAGGTTTCAATATTCGCTGACAATAGAGTGTCACCTCCAAGGGATGAGCTGCTTCCTTCAAGCCAGGGTCTCGGGGCACTTAAGGTGGATGTGATAACGGTCGATATGCAGTGAAACCGATGATAACAATTAAGTAATGATGATGTTGGTGAGTATAACGATATGATAATCGTGATAAAGGTAATGAAGACCATGGTGAGAATTATAATGATATTGGCAATAATAGTAGTAGTAATAGCAGTAATAATAATAATAATCATGATGATAATGACAGAAATGAAGATATTGACACTAATTATAATAATAATAATAATAAGGGAAATAATGATGATTAATAATGTGGATGATAGTAATAGCAATATTGGTAATGATTATAATGATATTGACAAGAACAATGATAAGGATAATAATGAAAATAAGATTGATCATATAAATGAGAATAGTAATAAGAATAACCATAATAATTACAATTATAATATTGCTAATGATACATATCCTTTCAGTATAATGATTATAATAATAATATAATAACAGTAATAATGATGACTATAATAACGATAATAATAATGAAAATAATGACAACCATAGTAATGATAATAACAATAATAGTCATGATAATAATAATGATTATAACATTAAGAAAAAG
Source organism: Penaeus vannamei (assembly GCF_003789085.1). Taxonomy (NCBI): domain Eukaryota; kingdom Metazoa; phylum Arthropoda; class Malacostraca; order Decapoda; family Penaeidae; genus Penaeus; species Penaeus vannamei. The sequence continues at coordinate 217,710 of NW_020872870.1, forward strand.
AATGATGATAATGCTTATCATATCTATCATAATAAGTACGATGTGATTACAATAATAAAAATCATAACAATAAATATTGTAATGGTAAATACGATGATACTCATAACAATATTAATGATAACACTAAATATAAAAATGATAAATAAATAATGATGATAATGAACATGATATATACATATATATTCCATGTATGTATATATATATATATATATATATATATATATATATATATATATATATATATATATATATATATATATGTAAATATATATGTATATATGTATATATATATATATATATATATATATATATATATATATATATATATATATATATATATATATATATATATATCATATATACACATATCATATATATATATATATATATATATATATATATATATATATATATATATATATATATATATATATATATATATATATATATATATATATATATATATATATATATATTATATATATATATATATATATATATATATATATATATATATGTGTGTGTGTGTGTGTGTGTGTGTGTGTGTGTGTGTGTGTGTGTGTGTGTGTGTGTGTGTGTGTGTGTACATGTGTACATATATGTATATACATATATATATATATATATATGTGTGTGTGTGTGTGTGTGTGTGTGTGTGTGTTGTGTGTGTGTGTGTGTGTGTGTGTGTGTGTGTGTGTGTGTGTGTGTGTGTGCATGTGTCTTTGTGTGTGTGCGTGTATATTTATATATAACATATATATGTATATAAACATTATATATATATATATATATATATATATATATATATATATATATATATATATATATATATATATATATATATGCATGTATCAGATAATGAGCAATGAGCACAGAGATGGACCGCTTAAAAGTTCTCGTGAAAAGCGGAGGTATTCACAGAAACACGTCGGCAATATATTTAGACACATTTCCTTAAAATCAAAGCCAAGACAGTGGACACAACTTTGGCTTTCAAGCAGTGATTGTCCGTTAGACGTGCTCGGCATAAATAGATATATTCGTACTTAACCATCCGGGGGAAAGAAAATAATACTAAAGATACTGATGATGAATAACACTAATGATAACGGTGATGGCGAGGAGGGAGAACTTCATAATGATAATACTGACAATGGAAATTGATATTTGATAATGGTAATAACAATTATGCTAATAGTCTTCTCTTATCATTATTAATTTGATCTCTACTTGTCAGGCAAAGGCAGGCACGTTTTGTTTAGCCTGATGAGGTGTTTTCTTTTGTAAAAAGTAAATCACATAATGTTGTTTAAAGAGAGAAACATTTGACGGTAAAACCTGAGTGTAGTGAAATACTAACTATGAAGGCTTCATTACATTTTATTTTCTCTCTACCTTTTAACCCCTTCCCCCCTCAGCTCTTGTCTTCTTTCTCTCCATCCATTCGCCCTCTCCCCCCCTTCATTCCCCATCCTTCCCTCCTCCCGCCCCTTCCCCTTCTCCTCCTTTCTGCTCATGGAGATGCGTCGTCACTCTCTGCTTGGGAAGACGCGCATGACTCGCATTCACTCCCTCCCTCTGGGGTCTCGTCCTCGCTCTGTGCTTGGGGAGCCTCGGGCTTCTCGATCGGCCGACGTTTCCCTCTCCGTCCGGCTTCTGCTTGCGAAGTGACTGCTTGCGGAGACTCTCTCAGAGTGTCTGCTTGCGGGGTCTTGGTCCGTTTTGTTGCTTGGGGATCTTTGCTCTTCCTTCCTTCTTCTGGCCCTGAAGCTCTGTTCCTCCCCCTGCTTTCTGCTTGCGAAGATCTCTTGGTGCCTGCTGCTTGCGGAGACTTCTTCCTCCTCGCTGCCCGTGAGGACTGCCCCTGCTTGCGAGACCGTCGTGCTGAGAGGCATCCATCGGCTCTGCTTGAAGAGATTCCTGTTCCCAAAAGATGAGAAAAAGTGTCATCAATATCTCTATCAATCTTCTTATCTATTATATGCGTGCACGTGCATTAGTGCGTGTGCGTTTCTCTGAGTTTGCATTCATATGTGCGCATGTTTGTCTCCGTAACGATATCCGAGACCCTTACCTGCAATTCATGCAACTGATTTTCTTTATCGTCCAGTCGCGATTGCAAAGTCCTGACCTTTCTCTCGTGTATCTCTAGCTGACCCTGAAATATATGATTATCTATACTCTTCCATTAGATTTATCATCCGACTTACTGTCTATCCTCCTCCCTACCTAGTGCCAATCTTTTCGCCAAACTTCTTCGCTATTTACTGATTATTCCTTCTTTGGCTAGCCACATTTTCAAAGATCATCTACGATCTACGAAAAGTAATGCAACTTTTAAATTACTTTCTGTCCGAGTCACAACCAGGCGATAATCTGTTATCTAGGCACTGGGTGTTATAAGTGTGGTTGGCATCAAAGGTTCAAAAGAATGACATTCATCCATGCTATCCACTTACACCTACGTTCTGAACGTATATAACGCAAATACAGCCACACACAAACACACAAAACAGATACACAATGTACACTATACGAATGCACACGCAGGTAGAGCATACATACACATATACTTACCTCCAATTGGCTGACTTGTATTTCTTTTTCTTCCAGCACCGAGCTCAGTCGTCCGCATTCAGCCTCTTTCTCCTTTAGCTGCCGCTGTGTGGAATAGATTTATAAAAAATAAGATATGTAAACTAATTATAATGCGTCCGGAAAGGAAGAACTGGCAACCAAGCCGATTCGCAGTTTGTTTTTTTTCCCATCAGCTGATGTTTAACACTCATGTTTACATATACTTTGCATTCAAAACACACATGCAATATTTTTCCTAACTGCTTTAAATGAAATTCCGTTCCTTCAACGCCACTTTATTATGTCTGAGTCAAGGCCAAGGTTGAGTTGCCACTTCTTCTTTTCCTGAGACTGGATGGAGGATGAGTAAGATTTCCTGTCAAGGCAGACGGTTAGTTTTGCTGTTGTTGAAGCTCTAATTATGATCGTCCTCCTCGTTATTCCATTATCAAAATCACTGTATTTATTGATGTTATCTCCATTTTATTTCTTTATTGTTATTATTTTAGAATTCTAATAACTTGTCATTATTCACCATCAAAACCATCATCGCGTCTGTACATGCACACACACACACACACACAAAGACACACACATACATATATGGTTACATATCGTTTCCTTCTCCCTGCCACTCAAGATCGACCTCCTCCCTCACCTTCAGTGTCTTGACCCTCTTGTCTCGGGACTTGAGCGCCTCCTGGGCTTCCCTGAGTTGGCTCGCCGCCTCGGCCTCCTTCAGGTGCTGCGCGTTTCTGAGACTCAGCAGTTCCTTCGTACTTTGTTCCTTGAAAGGGAGATTCAGGATGTGTTCTTTAAGATCTATGACGTATGTAATCTGTAATGAATCTGTAGACGTCACTGGAATTCAGCAAAGGCTTCGGCATAGGGTGGACGTTCTCATCGACGCATTTCGAAGTTCAACATTACGAATATATGAGTCTAATGAGCAAGAAACTGTATGTGCAGTTGAAATGGGAATCTCAGCATGTACAGTTAGAACGAAAATACATAGCGTTATCATTTCCATTAATGGTTTATAATACGTAGTGTGTGTGTACAAGGGAGAGAGAGAGAGAGATAGGAAAAGGAAGAGGAAGAAGAGAGGAAGGGAGGAAGGAGAAGAGTAAAAGAGAGAGAGGGTGAGGGAGAGAGGAATAGGAAGTGGAAACGAGACACAAGAGAGAGAAAAAGCATGCATGTACGTACGATCTCACCTGTGTTTTGAAGGATAATCAGATGAACCACCTGTAATAACTTTATCGTGTCATGCAGAACGGAAGCCGAAACGACCTGTTCTTTGTTCTCGCCGGCTGCCTGGGTCTCCCTTCCTCGCCGTTCCTCCTGACGCCTTTCCTGGAACGGACCCCGATCAGGGCACCTAAGAGCGTCGCTAGGACCCCTAACCCTCAGGACATCCCAACATCACATCCGACTTTAAGGAATGCTCTTCAGGACGCTCCTTAGCAGACGCAAGCGCAAAGGGCGTTGGCGAGGTGTCTCAAGGGCGGCGCCTGAGTGAGCAAGATGGCCGACAGTCAAGCAGCCGCGCTCGCCAGTATGTAGATGTGTGTGTGTACATATACGCAAATATATATATATATATATATATATATATATATATATATAGCTACACAGACAAACACAGTTTCATATATATGTGTGTATGTGTGCGTGCGTGTGTGCGTGTATGTGTGTGTGTGCATCACCCTATTTCCGTCTCATTTCCGTTTTCTTTCAATGGCGTGAGCCTGTTTGTGATGGCGCCGTGTCTTTGCCAATCCTCGGAGCTTTCGAATTCCTTCTGAAATCTCATTCTATACCATCTCTATCCTAATCTAAATCTAATTCTAAAGCTCAATCTAACCATCTTATCCTAATGTAAATCTAGGACTAAATCTAGTTCTAAATCTCAATTCTATACCCATGTCTCAATCTGTCAAATTCTAAATCTCAATTCTCTACCATCTGGCAGCCTCTGCCTCTGACCTCGGAGTCCCTGGCGCGTCCGAACGCCGCTCGCGCCCCACGCTGCCACACGCCCGTTTGCGGATCCCCGCATGCACGGCAGTTGGTCGTTACCAGTTTAATCCTTGTCTCGTGTTCGTCTCTCTGCTGGTCGGACTACATCTATCATTTCTAATCACACACACTAACGAGTTTCCTGCTTACTCCTCGATTCACAATTGCACGCTTGGATCATATTCCGGTGCGTGATTTTGCTTTCGATTCGCGTCCTGCTTCTCCTTGTCTGTATTGCTCTTTCTCAGTTCTCTCTTCATATTCTTATTAGTATTCCCTCTCATTCCTATCCAGGCTCAATTCTCAAATCTTCCTTCTTATCTCACATCAAGTGTACTTGATTCTTCGTCTCTTAATTGCACGTCCGGTCAATGTTTGTGGTATATGTGTATGTGTGTAAATGCGTATTCAAATACAGACACACTAAGCACATGCTCACACGCCGACTGTACATCCACGATTCTCAACAGAGACCTGGAAGGCTTAGGCGATCCATTTCTTTCCAGGAGGAACACAAAGCTGAGCTGCGGAACGTCGCAGAAAATCAACAAGAAAAAGAGGCGGAGATTCTGAGGATGCAGAATGAAATAGTCGGTTTGAAGGAAACAGTTGCAAGTAGAGACGAGAAGATCAAGAATTGAGATAGGAATGAGAGGAATACTAATAATAATATGAAAGAGAGACTGAGAAAGAGCAATACAGACAAGGAGAAGCAGGACGCGATTCGAAAGCAAAATCACGCACCGGAATATGATCCAAGCGTGCAAATGTGAATCGAGGAGTAAGCAGGAAACTCGTTAGTGTGTGCGATTAGAGATGGTAGATCGTAGTCCGACCAGCAGAGAGACGAACACGAGACAAGGATTAAACTGGTAACCGACCAACTGCCGTGCATGCGGGGATCCGCAAACGGGCGGTGTGGCAGCGTGGGGCGCGAGCGGCGTTCGGACGCGCCAGGGACTCCGAGGTCAGAGGCAGAGGCTGCCAGATGGTAGAGAATTGAGATTTAGAATTTGACAGATTGAGACATGGTATAGAATTGAGATTTAGAACTAGATTTAGTCCTAGATTTAGAATGGTATAGAATTGAGCTTTAGAATTAGATTTAGATTAGGATAGAGATGGTATAGAATTAGATTTCAGAAGGAATTCGAAAGCTCCGAGGATTGGGCAAAGACACGGCGCCATCACAAACAGGGCTCACGCCATTGAAAGAAAACGGAAATGAGACGGAAATAGGGTGATGCACACACACACATACACGCACACACGCACGCACACATACACACATATATATGAAACGTGTGTGTGTGTGTGTATGCGTATATATATATATATATATATATTATATATATATATATATATATATATATATATATATTTATATACACATATTTATACATATATATATATATATATATATATATATATATAATATATATATATATATTATATATATATATATATATATATATATATATATATGTATATATATATATATATATATATATATATATATTATGTCTATATATATGTTATATATATATATATATATATATATATATATATATATATAATATATATATGCGTATATGTACACACACACATCTACATACTGGCGAGCGCGGCTGCTTGACTGTCGGCCATCTTGCTCACTCAGGCGCCGCCCTTGAGACACCTCGCCAACGCCCTTTGCGCTTGCGTCTGCTAAGGAGCGTCCTGAAGAGCATTCCTTAAAGTCGGATGTGATGTTGGGATGTCCTGAGGGGTTAGGGGGTCCTAGCGACGCTGGGAATGTTCTTAGGTGCCGGCCCAGGACACTGATCGGGGTCCGTTCCAGGAAAGGCGTCAGGAGGAACGGCGAGGAAGGGAGACCCAGGCAGCCGGCGAGAACAAAGAACAGGTCGTTTCGGCTTCCGTTCTGCATGACACGATAAAGTTATTACAGGTGGGTTCATCTGATTATCCTTCAAAACACAGGTGAGATCGTACGTACATGCATGCTTTCTCTCTCTTTGTCTCTGTCTCTTCCGTTTCCACTTCCTATTCCTCTCCCTCACCCTCTCTCTTTTACTCTTCTCCTTCCTCCTTCCTCTCTCTTCCTCTTCCTTTTCCTATCTCTCTCTCTCTCCCTTGTACACACACAGCACATATTATAAACCATAAATGGAAATGATAAACGCTATGTATTTTCGTCCCAACTGTACATGCTGAGATTCCCATTTCAACTGCACATACAGTTTCTTGCTCATTAGACTCATATATTCGTAATGTTGAAATTCGAAATGCGTCGATGAGAACGTCCACCCTATGCCGAAGCCTTTGCTGAATTCCAGTGACGTCTACAGATTCATTACAGATTACATAACGTCATAGATCTTAAAGAACACATCCTGAATCTCCCTTTCAAGGAACAAAGTACGAAGGAACTGCTGAGTCTCAGAAACGCGCAGCACCTGAAGGAGGCCGAGGCGGCGAGCCAACTCAGGGAAGCCCAGGAGGCGCTCAAGTCCCGAGACAAGAGGGTCAAGACACTGAAGGTGAGGAGGAGGTCGATCTTGAGTGGCAGGGAGAAGGAAACGATATGTAACCATATATGTATGTGTGTGTCTTTGTGTGTGTGTGTGTGTGTGCATGTACAGACGCGATGATGGTTTTGATGGTGATATAATGACAAGGTAAATAATGACAAGCAATAAAAAGAAATAAAATGGGATATAAATACAGTGATTTTGATAATGGAATAACGAGGAGGACGATCATAATTAGAGCTTCAACAACAGCAAAACTAACCGTCTGCCTTGACAGGAAATCTTACTCATCCTCCATCCAGTCTCAGGAAAAGAAGAAGTGGCAACTCAACCTTGGCCTTGACTCAGACATAATAAAGTGGCGTTGAAGGAACGGAATTTCATTTAAAGCAGTTAGGAAAAATATTGCATGTGTGTTTTGAATGCAAAGTATATGTAAACATGAGTGTTAAACATCAGCTGATGGGAAAAACAAACAAACTGCGAATCGGCTTGGTTGCCAGTTCTTCCTTTCCGGACGCATTATAATTAGTTTACATATCTTATTATTTTATAAATCTATTCCACACAGCGGCAGCTAAAGGAGAAAGAGGCTGAATGCGGACGACTGAGCTCGGTGCTGGAAGAAAAAGAAATACAAGTCAGCCAATTGGAGGTAAGTGTATGTGTATGTATGCTCTACCTGCGTGTGCATTCGTATAGTGTACATATTGTGTATCTGTTTATGTGTGTTTGTGTGTGGCTGTATTTGCGTTATATACGTTCAGAACGTATGGGTGTAAGTGGATAGCATGGATGAATGTCATTCTTTTGAACCTTTGATGCCAACCATACTTATAACACCAGTGCCTAGATAACAGATTATCGCCTGGTTGTGACTCGGACAGAAAGTAATTTAAAAGTTGCATTACTTTTCGTAGATCGTAGATGATCTTTGAAAATGTGGCTAGCCAAAGAAGGAATAATCAGTAAATAGCGAAGAAGTTTGGCGAAAAGATTGGCACTAGGTAGGGAGGAGGATAGACAGTAAGTCGGATGATAAATCTAATGGAAGAGTATAGATAATCATATATTTCAGGGTCAGCTAGAGATACACGAGAGAAAGGTCAGGACTTTGCAATCGCGACTGGACGATAAAGAAAATCAGTTGCATGAATTGCAGGTAAGGGTCTCGGATATCGTTACGGAGACAAACATGCGCACATATGAATACAAACTCAGAGAAACGCACGCACACACTAATGCACGTGCACGCATATAAATGGATAAGAAGATTGATAGAGATATTGATGAAACTTTTCTTTTGGGAATAGGAGTCTCTTCAAGCAGAGCCGATGGATGCTTCTCAGCGCCCGGACGCGCTTGTGCCTGGGCCACACGACGGTCTCGCAAGCAGGGGGCAGTCCTCACGGGCAGCGAGGAGGAAGAAGTCTCCGCAAGCAGCAGGCACCAAGAGATCTTCGCAAGCAGAAAGCAGGGGAGGAACAGAGCTTCAGGGCCAGAAGAAGGAAGGAAGAGCAAAGATCCCCAAGCAACAAAACGGACCAAGACCCCGCAAGCAGACACTCTGAGAGAGTCTCCGCAAGCAGTCACTTCGCAAGCAGAAGCCGGACGGAGAGGGAAACGTCGGCCGATCGAGAGGCCCGAGGCTCCCCAAGCACAGAGCGAGGACGAGACCCCAGAGGGAGGGAGTGAATGCGAGTCATGCGCGTCTTCCCAAGCAGAGAGTGACGACGCATCTCCATGAGCAGAAAGGAGGAGAAGGGGAAGGGGCGGGAGGAGGGAAGGATGGGAATGAAGGGGGGGAGAGGGCGAATGGACGGAGAGAAAAGAAGAAGAAGCTGAAGGGGGAAGGGGTTAAAAGGTAGAGAGAAAATAAAATGTAATGAAGCCTGCATAGTTATGATTTCACTACACTCAGTTTTACCGTCAAATGTTTTTCTTTAAACATTATTATGTGATTTACTTTGTACAAAAGAAAACCTTCTCATCAGGCTAAACAAAACGTGCTTGCCTTTGCCTGACAAGTACAGATCAAATTAATAATGATAAGAGAAGACTATTAGCATAATTGTTGTTACCATTATCAAATAGCGATATTTTCATTATCAGTATTATCATGATGAAGTTCTCCCTCCTCGTCATCACAGTTATCATTAGTGTTATTCATCAATCAGTATCTTTAGTATTTTTCTTTCCCCCGGATGGTTTTGTACGAATATATCCATTTATGCCGAGCACGTCTAACGGACAATCACTGCTTGAAAGCAAAGTTTGAGCTCACATGTGTTCTGGCTTTGATTTTAAGGAATGTGCTTCGGTAATTATATTAAGACACAATTTCCTTTAAAATCAAAGCCAGTACAGGTGGACACACTCTTATTGGCTTTTCAAGCAGTGATTGTCCGTTAGACGTGCTCGGCATAAATAGATATATTTCGTACTTAACCATCCGGGGAAAGAAATAATACTAAAGATACTGATGATGAATAACACTAATGATAACGGTGATGGCGAGGAGGGAGAACTTCATCAATGATAATACTGACAATGGAAATATTGATATTTGATAATGGTAACAACAATTATGCTAATAGTCTTCTCTTATCATTATTAATTTGATCTGTACTTGTCAGGCAAGGCAGGCACGTTTTGTTTAGCCTGATGAGAAGGTGTTTTCTTTTGTACAAAGTAAATCACATAATAATGTTTAAAGAAAGAAACATTTGACGGTAAAACTTGAGTGTAGTGAAATCATAACTATGCAGGCTTCATTACATTTTATTTTCTCTCTACCTTTTAACCCCTTCCCCCTTCAGTTCTTGTCTTCTTTCTCTCGTCCATTCGCCCTCTCCCCCCCCTTCATCCCTATCCTTCCCTCCTCCCGCCCCTTCCCCTTCTCCTCCTTTCTCTCATGGAGATGCGTCGTCACTCTCTGCTTGGGAAGACGCGCATGACTCGCATTCACTCCCTCCCTCTGGGTCTCGTCCTCGCTCTGTGCTTGGGGAGCCTCGGGCCTCTCGATCGGCCGACGTTTCCCTCTCCGTCCGGCTTCTGCTTGCGAAGTGACTGCTTGCGGAGACTCTCTCAGAGTGTCTGCTTGCGGGGTCTTGGTCCGTTTTGTTGCTTGGGGATCTTTGCTCTTCCTTCCTTCTTCTGGCCCTGAAGCTCTGTTCCTCCCCCTGCTTTCTGCTTGCGAAGATCTCTTGGTGCCTGCTGCTTGCGGAGACTTCTTCCTCCTCGCTGCCCGTGAGGACTGCCCCCTGCTTGCGAGACCGTCGTGTGGCCCAGGCACAAGCGCGTCCGGGCGCTGAGAAGCATCCATCGGCTCTGCTTGAAGAGACTCCTGTTCCCAAACGAATTAAAAGTGTCATCAATATATCTATCAATCTTCTTATCTACTTATATGCGTGCACGTGCATTAGTGTGTGCGTGCGTTTCTCTGAGTTTGTATTCATATGTGCGCATGTTTGTCTCCGTAACGATATCCGAGACCCTTACCTGCAATTCATGCAACTGATTTTCTTTATCGTCCAGTCGCGATTGCAAAGTCCTGACCTTTCTCTCGTGTATCTCTAGCTGACCCTGAAATATATGATTATCTATACTCTTCCATTAGATTTATCATCCGACTTACTGTCTATCCTCCTCCTACCTAGTGCCAATCTTTTCGCCAAACTTCTTCGCTATTTACTGATTATTCCTTCTTTGGCTAGCCACATTTTCAAAGATCATCTACGATCTACGAAAAGTAATGCACCTTTTAAATTCACTTTCTGTCCGAGTCACAACCAGGCGATAATCTGTTATCTAGGCACTGGGTGTTATAAGTATGGTTGGCATCAAAGGTTCAAAAGAATGACATTCATCCATGCTATCCACTTACACACATACGATCTGAATGTATATAACGCAAATACAGCCACACACAAACACACATAAATAGACACAATGTGTACACTATACGAATGCACACGCAGGTAGAGCATACATACACATACACTTACCTCCAATTGGCTGATTTGTATTTCTTTTTCTTCCAGCACCGAGCTCAGTCGTCCGCATTCAGCCTCTTTCTCCTTTAGCTGCCGCTGTGTGGAATAGATTTATAAAATAATAAGATATGTAAACTAATCATAATGCGTCCGGAAAGGAAGAACTGGCAACCAAGCCGATTCGCAGTTTGTTTGTTTTTCCCATCAGCTGATGTTTAACACTCATGTTTACATATACTTTGCATTCAAAACACACATGCAATATTTTTCCTAACTGCTTTAAATGAAATTCCGTTCCTTCAACGCCACTTTATTATGTCTGAGTCAAGGCCAAGGTTGAGTTGCCACTTCTTCTTTTCCTGAGACTGGATGGAGGATGAGTAAGATTTCCTGTCAAGGCAGACGGTTAGTTTTGCTGTTGTTGAAGCTCTAATTACGATCGTCCTCCTCGTTATTCCCACTATCAAAATCACTGTATTTATTGATGTTATCACCATTTTATTTCTTATTATTGTTATTATTTTAGAATTCTAATAACTTGTCATTATTTACCTTGTCATTATATCACCATCAAAACCATCATCGCGTCTGTACATGCACACACACACACACACACACACAAAGACACACACATACATATATGGTTACATATCGTTTCCTTCTCCCTGCCACTCAAGATCGACCTCCTCCTCACCTTCAGTGTCTTGACCCTCTTGTCTCGGGACTTGAGCGCCTCCTGGGCTTCCCTGAGTTGGCTCGCCGCCTCGGCCTCCTTCAGGTGCTGCGCGTTTCTGAGACTCAGCAGTTCCTTCGTACTTTGTTCCTTGAAAGGGAGATTCAGGATTGGTGTTCGTTCTTAGCGTCTTAAAATCTATGACATCTGATTCGCGATCAGTCTGTAGTCGTCACTGAAATTCCTCAAAGGCTTCGGAATGGGAACAATCTCAGCGAATTACGCATATCTGTGTAGAATTGGCAGCGGAAACTGCATGTGCGGTTGAAATGGAAGTCTCATCATGTACAGTTAGGATATTTTTTTATCATTATTATTTTCATTAATGGTTTGATTATGTATACAAGAGAGAATAAGAGCGAGCGAGAGAAAGAGAGAGAGAGAGGATGAGGGAGAAGGAAAATGGGAGGGGGAGGGCAGGGGGAAGAAGAGAAAAAGTAGGAGGAAAAGGAAGAGAAAAGGAATGAGGAAGGGAGAGGAAAAGAGAAATGGGAAAGGAGAGAGAGAGCATACATGTACGTGTGTGTGTGTATGCATGTAAGTTTACGTATATATGAATGGATATAGGTGATCTCATCCGTGTTCAAGGGAATAATCAGATAAGTGACTCACCTGTAATAACTTTATCGTGTCTTGAAGAGCGGAAACTACCGTGTCTTGTTCTTTGTTCTCGCCGGCTGCCTGGGTCTCCCTTCCTCGCCGTTCCTCCGCGCCTTTCCTGGAACGGACCCCGATCAGTGTCCTGGGCCGGCACCTAAGAACATTCCCAGCGTCGCTAGGACCCCCTAACCCCTCAGGACATCCCAACATCACATCCGACTTTAAGGAATGCTCTTCAGGACGCTCCTTAGCAGACGCAAGCGCAAAGGGCGTTGGCGAGGTGTCTCAAGGGCGGCGTCTGAGTGAGCAAGATGGCCGACAGTCAAGCAGCCGCGCTCGCCAGTATGTAGATGTGTGTGTACATATACGCAAATATATATGTATATATATATATACACTATATATATATATATATATATATATATATATATATATATACATATATATACATAGTATATACATATATATGGATATATATACATAGTATATATATATATATATATATACAGAGTATATATATATGGATATATATGTACAGAGTATATATATGTGTGTGTGTGCTATATATACATGCATACATACACACAGACTTATATACATACACACACACACACACACACACACACACACACACACACACACACACACACACATATATATATATATATATATATATATATATATATATATATATATATATATATATATATGACATATACATACATACATGTATATAATATGTATAAAATATGTGTATATAAGATATATATATATATATATATATATATATATATATATATATATATATATTATACGCATACGCACACACACACACACGTTTCATATATATGTGTGTATGTGTGTGTGTGCATCACCCCCTATTTCCGTCTCATTCCCGTTTTCTTTCAATGGCGTGAGCCCTGTTTGTGATGGCGCCGTGTCTTTGCCCAATCCTCGGAGCTTTCGAATTCCCTCTTAAATCTTAATTCTATACCATCTCTGTTTCAATCTCAATCTAAATCTAATTCTAAATATTAATTCTATACAATTTCTATCCTAATGTAAATCTAAATCTATTTCTAAATATTAATTCTATACCACTTCTATCCTAATGTAAATCTAAATCTACTTCTAAATATTAATTCTATAGCATTTCTATCCTAATATAAATCTAGATCTATTTCTAAATCTCAATTCTATACCATCTCTATCCTAATGTAAATCCAAATCTAATTCTAAATCTCAATTCTATACCATCTCTATCCTAATGTAAATCTAAATCTACTTCTAAATATTAATTCTATACAATTTCTATCCTAATGTAAATCTAGAACTAAAGCTAGTTCTAAATCTCAATTCTCTACCATCTCGCAGCCTCTGCCTCTGACCTCGGAGTCCCTGGCGCGTCCGAACGCCGCTCGCGCCCCACGCTGCCACACCGCCCGTTTGCGGATCCCCGCATGCACGGCAGTTGGTCGGTTACCAGTTTAATCCTTGTCTCGTGTTCGTCTCTCTGCTGGTCGGACTACGATCTATCATTTCTAATCACACACACTAACGAGTTTCCTGCTTACTCCTCGATTCACAATTGCACGCTTGGATCATATTCCGGTGCGTGATTTTGCTTTCGATTTGCGTCCTGTTTCTCCTTGTCTGTATTGCTCTTTCTCAGTCTCTCTTTCATATTATTATTAGTATTCCCTCTCATTCCTATCTCAAATCTCAATCTTCCTTTCTTTATCTCACCTCAAGTGACTTGATTTTCTCGTCTCTACTTGCAACTGTTTCCTTCAAACCGGCTATTTCATTCTGCATCCTCAGAATCTCCGCCTCTTTTTCTTGTTGATTTTCTGCGACGTTCCGCAGCTCTGCTTTGTGTTCCTCCTGGAAAGAAATGGATCGCTTGAGCCTTCCAGGTCCCTGTTGAGAATCGAGGATGCACAGTGGGCGTGTGGGCATGTGCTTGGTGTGTCTGTATCTGGATGAGTTTGTATACATTTATACGAGCATATATATGTGTGTTCGTGCACGCACACACACACACACAACACAACACTCATTCACACACACAAACCTTGACCTGACGCCGTATTAGACGGACGTGCAAGTCGGCGATCCCGGGCAGCCAAGGCCGGCTGTTGGTCTCATCTCTGGCTGTGGCAAAGCAGGTCTTGGCAACTATGGCGCATCTTCGGTACAACAGGAAAACATTATAGTCTCCTAAACACAGCTGTGGGACCCCGAACAGTGAAGTGATCCAATGATTAAAAAATCTGGACCTTGGGGGGTAGCAAGGGAGGCCGTCACATTCAGCGGCGCATAGGCCCTCGAACTCCAAACCTTTTAAATCCTGCCGATATTTTGAAGTTCCTCGACACCGATACAGTTTCCCAAAGTTCCTCATGTCTAATATCACATTCCTCTGCAACTAATTGGACAAGCTGCTCACAATAATCCCGTCGTTGTGATTGTGTCTTAGCCTAACTTAGATGGCATTGATATTGGTGGCGATCCGGATATTATTTGTCTGTTTGTTAGCAGGATAACTAAAAAAAAAAAAAAAAAAAAAAAAAAAAAAAAATTGAACAGAATTGCATGCAAATTTATCAGAGGTGTTTTAGCCTTAGATTCCATTGAATTTTGGTGGTGACCCGGATCGTGATCCGGATCCAAGAATTTTTTGGATGATATAATTTCCCCTGTTGCCTTGCCTCCGCCAAGGAGGTGATGCTTACGGACGTCATCTGTGTACTTGAGGAGGTGATTTTACTGTAATCCTTTATGTGCTTCTAGTTATTATTTCTATTATTGCTATTATCATCATAATTTTCATAATCCTCATGAGTATCATCATTAATATTATTGCACACATATGCACATTTATGTGTATGCAAACTCATTCAGATACAGCCTTTTCATCCTCTCCCTCTCTCCTGCTTCCCAGCCTGCCTTCCTTAGCTCTCCTGCCCCCCCCTCCCCCTTCTCCATCTCTCCCTCTCTACCTCCCTCCTCTCTCTCTCTCTCTCTGTCTCTCTTTTCTCTCCTCCCCTCTTCTCTATCTCTCTCTCTCTCTCTTCTCCATTCTCTTTTTCTTTCCCTCCCTCTTTCACTCTCTCTCCCTCTATATCTCTGTATTTTCTCCCCTCTCTCTTTCATTCCCTCCCTCTTTCACGCTCTCTCTCTCCCCTCTTCTCTACTCTCTCTCTCTCTTCTCCACTCTCTCTTTCATTCCCTCCCTCTTTCACGCTCTCTCCCTCCCTCTTCTTTCTCTCTCTCTCCCCTCCCCCTCTCTCTTTCTTTCCCTCCCTCTTTCACTCTCCCTTCTCTTTTCCCCTCATCTCTTTCTATGTCTCTTTCCACTTTCCTCTTCGTCTCACTCGATCGCCTTGAACTTCCCTTTTAAAGCACCGATTTCCTTTTTCATTTCCCGAGAGTCAGCGTCTCTCGTTCTCTGCTCTCTCTCTCTATCTATCTATCTATCTATCTATCTATCCATCTATCTTCTCTCTCTTCTCTCTCTCTTCTCTCTCTCTTCTCTCTCTCTCTCTCACTCACTCACTCATATATATATATATATATATATATATATATATATATATATATATATATATATATATATATATATATATATATATATATATATTCGTGAATAATAAATACACTATGTCATATATTGCACACACACACACACACACACACACACACACACACACACACACACACACACACATATATATATATATATATGTGTGTGTGTGTGTGTGTGTGTGTGTGTGTGTGTGTGTGTGTGTGTGTGTGTGTGTGTGTGTGTGTGTGTGTGTGTGTGTGTGTGTGTGTGTGTGTGTGTGTGTGTGTGTGTGTATATATATATATATATATATATATATATATATATATATATATATATATATATATATATTGTATATCTATATCTATCTATCTATCTATCTATCTATCTATATATATATATATATTATATATATATATATATATATATATATATATATATATATATATATATATACATATATATATATATATTGTGTGTGTGTGTGTGTGTGTGTGTGTGTGTGTGTGTGTGTGTGTGTGTGTGTGTGTGTGTGTGTGTGTGTATCGAATCGCTTCCTGCTCCTCATTATCAGTAAAGGCTCTCTCTTCTCTCTCTATATATATCTCTTCTTCCCTCTCATCCCTATCTGAATTCCCAATATTCCTTTCTTTATCTCACCTTCAGCGACTTGATCTTCTTCTCTACTTGCAACTGTTTCCTTCAAACCGACTATTTCATTCTGCATCCTCAGAATCTCCGCCTCTTTTTCTTGTTGATTTTCTGCGACGTTCCGCAGCTCTGCTTTGTGTTCCTCCTGGAAAGAAATGGATCGCTTAGCCTTCCAGGTCTCTGTTGAGAATCGGGATGCACAGTGGGCGTGTGAGCATGTGCTTGGTGTGTCTGTATTTGAATGAGCGCATACACACATACACATATACGCACAAACATTGACCGGACGTGCAAGTTAGCGCTCCTGGCAGCCAAAGCCGGCCGTTTGTCCCACCTGTAGCTCTGTTCCTTTCCGGATTGCGATATTCACTTCGTACAAGCCCAGTTCAGTGCTCTCTTTCTCTCCCTCCCTCCTATCTCTCTCTCTTTCCCTCCCTCTCTCTTTCTCTCCCTCCCTTCTCTCTTTCTCTCCCTCTCCTCTCTATCTCTCTCTCTTTCCTCCCTTCTCTCTTTCTCTCCCTCTCTTCTATCTCTTCTCTTTCCCTCCTTCTCTCTTTCTCTCCTTCCTCCTATCTCTCTCTCTTTCCTCCCTTCTCTCTTTCTCTCCTCCTCCTATCTCTCTCTCTTTCCTTCCCTTCTCTCTTTCTCTCTCCTCCTCTCTCTCTCTTTCTTAGGTTCCATTAATTCCCCTTCGACTCACCTCAATCGCTTTGATCTTGTCTTTCAAAGCACCGATTTCCTTCTTCATTGTCTGAGAATCAGCGTCTCTCTTTCTCTGGTCTTCTTTAATGCTCTTCAGTTCCTTTTTTGTGTTCATTCTGCAAAGGAGAAATAGTATGCACGCGTGTTTACTCGTAAATGCTTGAGTCTGTATGACGAGATGGCTATTTCTGTTTCTATCTTTCTTCCACCCCTTCCTTCCTCTCTCTCTCTCCCTCTCTTACACACACACATTCACACTAACACCATATTTGAGATCACATGCACATATACAAACTCTCTCGCTCTCACTTCCTCTCTCACACACGCACTCTCACACATACTCTCTCTCCTTTCTTTCTCCTCCCCCCCTCCCTCTCCCTTCCACTCCCTCTTTCTCTTTCTCTTTCTCTTTTCTCTTCTCTCTTTCTCTCTCTCTCTCTCTCCCTTTCTCTCTCTATCTCTATGTCTCTTCACTCACTCACTCACCCATTCACTCTCTGTCTTTCTCTTTCTCTATATCTCTGTCTCTGTCACTCACTCACCCATTCATTCTCTTTCTCTGATGTAATTCCCATTTCCCCCTCGACCAGTTCCCCTCCACAACGCAAGTCTTTCTTCCTGAAACAGCAGATCCACTACAGAAGCTCCATCTCTCACTGACCTGAAACGACATGTATTCTCTCCGTAGGCTGGCCTTTCCCTTTTCAGCTGCGAGGTATTTCTCCATTATTTTTATCTGTAAATTGAATCATACTGGTGAGCATGGAATTGATTCAACATTGATTAGGATGTATAACGAAAAAAAAGACGAAAATCATTTGCCATGTATGGAAACACAAGCTAGCATCGTAAAAATCCAATAAAATATAGATTAAGTTTCTATCAGCAGATTTGAGCGCCATTACCAGCGAGATGCCTTTGAAGATTTCCATGTCGTAATTTGCAGTGGTGGAAGTTCCTTTCAGCAGTTCCTTGGGAGTCTTTCCTCGGCCGTTCCTCACGTTTGTTGCGGCGCCAAGTTTCACCAGCGTAAACAGGACATGGAGATGGCCTTGGGAAGCTGCAATGTGTAGTGCTGTATTCCCTGACAAGATATGAAAGTATTATCAGAGATAAAAGAATATACATTTTAGCTCTTGTTTTCTATATTACTTGAATTTTACCATTTTCAGGTATATT
>NW_020872870.1:238867-243867 GCF_003789085.1 Penaeus vannamei
GTCTCCTGGACCAAGACCAAGGTCCAGGACTTTGGGGACTTGCTAGGAGAACCTGTTCAGTCAGTATGTGCTTACCGTAATTACATTGAAATCACAGAGAGCTGCATATACCTTGGCAATGTAGTTCATGACTCTGGGCTGTCAGACCAGGAAGTCAGCAGACGGATTGGCCTCGCAGCAGTGGTCATGAACTCTCGACAAGAGTATTTGGAGATGATGGTACCTGTGCAGAGGGACCAAGCTACATGGTTTCGAGGCCCAAATAATGCCAGTTTTACTATACGGTTGTGAAACCTAGATGTTATTGTGCACCTTGGAGTCTTGTCTTGATGCCTTTTGTAATAGGTTAGATTGATATTAAGGATGAAGATGATAATAATAATAATATTATTATCATTGTAGTTATTATTATTATTATCCCCCCTCCTCACCATCATCATCATCATTAATATTATAAAACTAATAACACCATCCATCATAATACATAATAATGAAATCAACAGCAACACTAATACTAACAATAAAAGTAAATAATGACAAGTAAAACTGCAACTGCATATCCCTATTCCTTATTGCATGTTCACAAAATGCAATTCGCATATACTGCAAAGGCGCTAAAATTTTGTGGAACAGTATACTTAGAGGGATTAAATGATTATCTTTCGATATATATTGGTACTTAATTTCATGTATTTGAATATATTTCTATGCTGTGTATGTTTTTCTTCGATTGTGTTGTTATAGTGTTGTATCCACTTTGGGTTATGTTGTAGTTTGAATTGTGTGGTAATCTTTCGACAGGGTTTGCACAAAGTCGCCAGGGAAATCGCATTCATAAAGCAATATTTTCTTAACTAATTTCCGCCTTCAATTCATCATAGTAGTGAACTCCGTAAATACAATGCTAGAGAAAAACACGTACAAAGATTTAATTTTTTTTTCTTCAATATATTCTTTACCTAGAACAATGATGAGGCAGAACATGTGATCATTACATAGATTTTTATATAGATAATTAGATCGTCATATTATTTTATTATGATGCATGTCTGGAATTCATGAACAAATTGCAACATGAACAACGAAGGGAAGGACAAGAAAACACACGAATACGCCGAGGGCCTTTTCGCTATTGCTTCGTCAAACATGCCCTGTATGCCGTGACGAAGCAATAGCGAAAAGGCCTTCGGCATATTCGTGTGATTTCTTGTTCTTCCCTTCGTTGTTCCTGTTGCATTATGATGAATATATATTTTTGTAGATTTATCGGTTTCTCTCACTTTCAATGCCATTTTACTGGAATTTATCAGATAATAGTGTTTCATGATTAAGTACACAATTCTGCGTGACTTTATACCTGAGTGATCCTGCCACTGTTACCAGAATCAGGCAGTCAGAAGAATAACTTTCATTAAGTAATTCTAACCGGTATTTAGAAATTTCTATGAACTATTCTTAGCTAGTGGCCGCTACCGAAATGTACAACTTCAATCCTGAGTTCTAATGTTTAGCAGATTTAAAGATCATCCTGATTTTCACTTTTGATTTACAAAACCCATTTGACGTGTTAACCCCAAGTAGGGCAACCCAGAGCCAATTTATGCCTTGTTATCAGGTTTCAATATTCGCTGACAATAGAGTGTCACCTCCAAGGGATGAGCTGCTTCCTTCAAGCCAGGGTCTCGGGGCACTTAAGGTGGATGTGATAACGGTCGATATGCAGTGAAACCGATGATAACAATTAAGTAATGATGATGTTGGTGAGTATAACGATACTGATAATCGTGATAAAGGTAATGAAGACCATGGTGAGAATTATAATGATATTGGCAATAATAGTAGTAGTAGTAATAGCAGTAATAATAATAATCATCATGATGATGACAGAAATGAAGATATTGACACTAATAATAATAAGGGAAATAATGATGATTAATAATGTGGATGATAGTAATAGCAATATTGGTAATGATTATAATGATATTGACAAGAACAATGATAAGGATAATAATGAAAATAAGATTGATCATATAAATGAGAATAGTAATAAGAATAACCATAATAATTACAATTATAATATTGCTAATGATACATATCCTTTCAGTATAATGATTATAATAATGATAATGATAATAACAGTAATAATGATGACTATAATAACGATAATAATAATGAAAATAATGACAACCATAGTAATGATAATAACAATAATAGTCATGATAATAATAATGATTATAACATTAAGAAAAAGAATGATGATAATGCTTATCATATCTAACATAATAATTACGATGTGATTACAATAATAAAAATCATAACAATAATAAATATTGTAATGGTAAATACGATGATACTCATAACAATATTAATGATAACACTAAATAAAAAATGATAAATAATAATGATGATAATGAACATGATATATACATATATATTCCATTATATATATATATATATATATATATATATATATATATATATATATATATATATATATATATACATATATATACAAATAAATATATATGTATATATATATATATACATATATACATATATATATACATATATATAGACACACACACATATATACACATACACTATACACCCACATATATATATATATATATATATATATATATATATATATATATATATATATATATATATATATATATATATATGTGTGTGTGTGTGTGTGTGTGTGTGTGTGTGTGTGTGTGTGTGTGTGTGTGTGTGTGTGTGTGTGTGTGTGTGTGTGTGTGTGTGTGTGTGTGTGTGTGTGTGTGTGTGTGTGTGTGTGTGTGTGTGTGTGTGTGTGTGTGTGTGTAATTTATATAATATATATGTATATAAACATAATATATATATATATATATATATATATATATATATATATATATATATATATATATATATATATATATATATATATATATACATGCATGCATCAGATAATGAGCAATGAGCACAGAGATGGACCGCTTAAAAGTTCTCGTGAAAAGCGGAGGTATTCACAGAAACACGTCGGCAATATATTTAGACACATTTCCTTAAAATCAAAGCCAAGACAGTGGACACAACTTTGGCTTTCAAGCAGTGATTGTCCGTTAGACGTGCTCGGCATAAATAGATATATTCGTACTTAACCATCCGGGGGAAAGATAATAATACTAAAGATACTGATGATGAATAACACTAATGATAACGGTGATGGCGAGGAGGGAGAACTTCATAATGATAATACTGACAATGGAAATATTGATATTTGATAATGGTAACAACAATTATGCTAATAGTCTTCTCTTATCATTATTAATTTGATCTCTACTTGTCAGGCAAAGGCAGGCACGTTTTGTTTAGCCTGATGAGAAGGTGTTTTCTTTTGTACAAAGTAAATCACATAATAATGTTTAAAGAAAGAAACATTTGACGGTAAAACTTGAGTGTAGTGAAATCATAACTATGCAGGCTTCATTACATTTTATTTTCTCTCTACCTTTTAACCCCTTCCCCCTTCAGTTCTTGTCTTCTTTCTCTCCGTCCATTCGCCCTCTCCCCCCCCCTTCATTCCCATCCTTCCTCCCGCCCCTTCCCCTTCTCCTCCTTTCTGCTCATGGAGATGCGTCGTCACTCTCTGCTTGGGAAGACGCGCATGACTCGCATTCACTCCCTCCCTCTGGGGTCTCGTCCTCGCTCTGTGCTTGGGGAGCCTCGGGCCTCTCGATCGGCCGACGTTTCCCTCTCCGTCCGGCTTCTGCTTGCGAAGTGACTGCTTGCGGAGACTCTCTCAGAGTGTCTGCTTGCGGGGTCTTGGTCCGTTTTGTTGCTTGGGGATCTTTGCTCTTCCTTCCTTCTTCTGGCCCTGAAGCTCTGTTCCTCCCCCTGCTTTCTGCTTGCGAAGATCTCTGGTGCCTGCTGCTTGCGGAGACTTCTTCCTCCTCGCTGCCCGTGAGGACTGCCCCCTGCTTGCGAGACCGTCGTGTGGCCCAGGCACAAGCGCGTCCGGGCGCTGAGAAGCATCCATCGGCTCTGCTTGAAGAGACTCCTGTTCCCAAAGAAAAAAGTGTCATCAATATATCTATCAATCTTCTTATCTATTATATGCGTGCACGTGCATTAGTGTGTGCGTGCGTTTCTCTGAGTTTGTATTCATATGTGCGCATGTTTGTCTCCGTAACGATATCCGAGACCCTTACCTGCAATTCATGCAACTGATTTTCTTTATCGTCCAGTCGCGATTGCAAAGTCCTGACCTTTCTCTCGTGTATCTCTAGCTGACCCTGAAATATATGATTATCTATACTCTTCCATTAGATTTATCATCCGACTTACTGTCTATCCTCCTCCCTACCTAGTGCCAATCTTTTCGCCAAACTTCTTCGCTATTTACTGATTATTCCTTCTTTGGCTAGCCACATTTTCAAAGATCATCTACGATCTACGAAAAGTAATGCAACTTTTAAATTACTTTCCCGAGTCACAACCAGGCGATAATCTGTTATCTAGGCACTGGGTGTTATAAGTATGGTTGGCATCAAAGGTTCAAAAGAATGACATTCATCCATGCTATCCACTTACACACATACGATCTGAATGTATATAACGCAAATACAGCCACACACAAACACATAAATAGACACACAATGTGTACACTATACGAATGCACACGCAGGTAGAGCATACATACACATACACTTACCTCCAATTGGCTGACTTGTATTTCTTTTTCTTCCAGCACCGAGCTCAGTCGTCCGCATTCAGCCTCTTTCTCCTTTAGCTGCCGCTGTGTGGAATAGATTTATAAAATAAAAAGATATGTAAACTAATTATAATGCGTCCGGAAAGGAAGAACTGGCAACCAAGCCGATTCGCAGTTTGTTTGTTTTTCCCATCAGCTGATGTTTAACACTCATGTTTACATATACTTTGCATTCAAAAACACACATGCAATATTTTTCCTAACTGCTTTAAATGAAATTCCGTTCCTTCAACGCCAC
>NW_020872870.1:246367-264163 GCF_003789085.1 Penaeus vannamei
ATTCACAATTGCACGCTTGGATCATATTCCGGTGCGTGATTTTGCTTTCGATTTGCGTCCTGTTTCTCCTTGTCTGTATTGCTCTTTCTCAGTCTCTCTTTCATATTATTATTAGTATTCCCTCTCATTCCTATCTCAAATCTCAATCTTCCTTTCTTTATCTCACCTCAAGTGACTTGATCTTCTCGTCTCTACTTGCAACTGTTTCCTTCAAACCGACTATTTCATTCTGCATCCTCAGAATCTCCGCCTCTTTTTCTTGTTGATTTTCTGCGACGTTCCGCAGCTCAGCTTTGTGTTCCTCCTGGAAAGAAATGGATCGCTTAAGCCTTCCAGGTCTCTGTTGAGAATCGTGGATGTACAGTCGGCGTGTGAGCATGTGCTTAGTGTGTCTGTATTTGAATGAGCGCATACACACATACACATATACGCACAAACATTGACCGGACGTGCAAGTTAGCGCTCCTGGGCAGCCAAAGCCGGCCGTTTGTCCCACCTGTAGCTCTGTTCCTTTCCGGATAGCGATATTCACTTCGTACAAGCCCAGTTCAGTGCTCTCTTTCTCTCCCTCCCTCCTATCTCTCTCTAATCTCTCTCTTTCGATCTCTCTCTATCTCTCTCTCTGGGGTCTCTCTCTGGTTCCATTAATTCCCCTTCGACTCACCTCAATCGCTTTGATCTTGTCTTTCAAAGCACCGATTTCCTTCTTCATTGTCTGAGAATCAGCGTCTCTCTTTCTCTGGTCTTCTTTAATGCTCTTCAGTTCCTTTTTGTGTTCATTCTGCAAAGGAGAAATAGTATGCACGCGTGTTTACTCGTAAATGCTTGAGTCTGTTTGACGAGATGGCTATTTCTGTTTCTATCTTTCTTCCACCCCTTCCTTCCTCTCTCTCTCCCTCTCTTACACACACACACATTGACACTAACACCATATTTGAGATCACATGCACATATACAAACTTTCTCGCTCTCACTTCCTCTCTCACACACGCACTCTCACACATACTCTCTCTCCTTTCTTTCTCCTCCCCCCCTCCCTCTCCCTTCCACTCCCTCTTTCTCTTTCTCTTTCTCTTTTCTCTCTTCTCTCTTTCTCCTCTCTCTCTCTCCCTTTCTCTCTCTATCTATGTCTCTTCACTCACTCACTCACCCATTCACTGTCTGTCTTTCTCTTTCTCTATATCTCTGTCTCTGTCACTCACTCACCATTCACTCTCTTTCTCTGATGTAATTCCCATTTCCCCCTCGACCAGTTCCCTCCACAACGCAAGTCTTTCTTCCTGAAACAGCAGATCCACTACAGAAGCTCCATCTCTCACTGACCTGAAACGACATGTATTCTCTCCGTAGGCTGGCCTTTCCCTTTTCAGCTGCGAGGTATTTCTCCATTATTTCTATCTGTAAATCGGATCATACTGGTGAGCAGGGAATTGATTCAACATTGATTAGGATGTATAACGAAAAAAAAAGACGAAAATCATTTGCCATGTATGGAAACACAAGCTAGCATCGTAAAAATCCAATAAAATATAGATTAAGTTTCTATCAGCAGATTCCAGCGCCATTACCAGCGAGATGCCATTGAAGATTTCCATGTCGTAATTTGCAGTGGTGGAAGTTCCTTTCAGCAGTTCCTTGGGAGTCTCTCCTCGGCCGTTCCTCACGTTTGTTGCGGCGCCAAGTTTCACCAGCGTAAACAGGACATGGAGATGGCCTTGGGAAGCTGCAATGTGTAGTGCTGTATTCCCTGACAAGATATGAAAGTATTATCAGAGATAAAAGAATATACATTTTAGCTCGTTTTCTATATTACTTGAATTTTATCCATTTTCAGTCTATTCTTCTTTTTTTTTGTGTGCTCCAATATTTCTAGCTGTTACTGTCATGCCCTTCTTATCAAAATTTGCAATTCGATTCATTTTTTAAGTGGTTCGATGTACGAAATGAGGTAATTCGACGCTTTCGCCGAGTTCATCCACGCAAAATATTCTTCAGTTCATTGGAAGGTTTTCTCCCGACCTTCGCGCTTTCTATAACGAAAGAAACGTTGTCTCGGCCTGGGCAATAGGGTGCTTGCTGGAAGATAACTCATTGAATAAAGTCCGCCTTGAATCGTTATCTGTAGCTTTGGTGTCCTCAAAAGCACTATTCTGACATACAGAGATGGAATATAAAGAGAGAAACACATACACACATCATACATACACACGCATATATAAGGGAGGAATTAGAAAGTAAGGAAGAGGAGGAAGCAGGGAGTAGGAGGGAGCGAGGGGAAGGGACACAGGCCACAGGCAGTTCAAGAATAAGGGGAAAGGGGAGGGAAGAGGGGCGTGTGAGAAGCTAAATGGAGGAGGATGGAAGGAGAGGGAGAGAGGGAAAGGGGCAGGTAGAGGGATGTGGGAGAGGAAATAGGGTGAAGGCTAGGAGAGGGAGAAAAGGGAAAGGACTAAGGGCGCGCTGTAGGACTTGAAGAAGTGTGTAAATGCATTTTTTTTTTTTTGGGGGGGGGGATGAAATAAGTGAGGATAAGGAAGAAATGCCAGAAGTCACGATAATAACGAGTGGAGGATCCTCAAGGGATTCTCAAAGGATTCTCAAGGGATCCTCAAAGATGACGAAGGAGACTGGGTCCTTCCGACGGCCAACCAATGGGGCCTGGCGGAAGTGATCGAGAGGGACAAAGGGATTCTCGAGCACATTAAAAAAAAAAAAAAAGAAAAAAATAATAAGAATAATAATAATAATAATCAACCCGAATGTCTCCCCCCCCCCCCTGACAAGACCTCCCCAACATGTCGTTACCGTACCACGTCTTCCCGAAGCAACGACGCCCAAGGTCTATGTAAGTATATAGACCTTGATGACGCCACTCGTATCTAAAATAACCTCACCTCCATCTGCCTCTGCGTTAACGTCGCTATTTTTTGTGTTTGTTTTTGTTTTCCGAAGAGAAATCAGTGGTAAGCAGAGATGAATGAAATAATCTTTAAATGTATGTAATATGAACGCTCGTAAATATATGTATACAAAGAAATATGTGCCTGGAAACGCGTGTGTACGCCTATGAATTCTCTTGTATTCATTCGCACAATATATATGTATACATTATATATATATATATATATATATATATATATATATATATATATATATATATATATATATATTATATATAATATATATATATATATATATATATATATATATATATATATATATATATATATATATATATATATATATATATATATATATATATATATATATATATATATATATATATATATATATATATACACACACACACACACACACACACACACACACAGTATATATATATATATATATATATATATATGTGTGTGTGTGTGTGTGTGTGTGTGTGTGTGTGTGTGTGTGTGTGTATATATATATATATATATATATATATATATATATATATATATATATATATATATATATATATATAAGCAGTTCTGCGCAAGCCTCCCCTGCTAGGTCATAGCCTCTCCATCATCGAGACTTCTGAAATGCCTCCTCATGGCCATCCATGGGAAACTGGGTACCTTACGGTCCCAGGCTAAACTGTGGGGGATCTCGGAGCAGCAGGAGACCCCAGAGCTACAGAGTCATGGCCCATCAGCGTGTGGACAGGCCCTGGCGTTGCACCAACTCCTAAACACCCTGGGGTTAATGGGACAACACCCGTGGCAAGCTGACCGACACGTTACTTTCCAAGCTACCACCAACCGCAGTTGACTTACGTCGTGACGCTCTTTAATAAAAGTGTCCAACAACGAAGACTGCGTTTCACTGACACTGCCATTCAGTATAGTGAGACTCTGGATAACTGAATTAGAGACCATTATAGTAGCCACAGCCATCTCCAGCCCTCGGTGGTAAAGGTTACTCTGGTCGATGAGTGTATAATGGTATTGAGACTGAAGCTAGCATTTGGCTTCATATTTCTTAGTGCTGTGTACGCTCCTACCGATGTTTCTAAACTCGACGTGAAAGAGATGTTCTATGCCAAACTTGCATCTGTGTCGGACTGTTGTCTTTGGTGAGAATTTGTATTGTTCTGGGTGACTTCAATGCAGTATCTGGCTGTGATCGAGCTGGCTGTCTGTTGGTCCCCATGGTTCTGGAGCTGATGCCAAGAATAGCCTCCTTTTCTGGACTTTACAAAGTCCCAGAAATTAAGGATTTCTGGTTCCTGGTACCAGCACTCAGACCCACATCGTCGGATGTAGTACAGCAATGCGGGTAATACAGCCAAGGAGATCGACCACATCCTTGGTAGCACTGGTTGGAGGATCCTACAGAAATGAAAGGTGTATAGGTGTGCCGAGTTCTGTTGTACTGACCATAGATTGGTTGTGGCTACAACTTCAAAACTCTCCAGGAGTCCGATGACCTCCCTAGAATGTTTCATTTAGACAAGCTGATGGAGGGGGAGTGTGCCTAGGGGTTTCCTTAGGCAATTTCTGGTCGTTTCACAGCACACACAAATCTGACAGATCCTGTGTTTCTGTGTGGCATCTTCAAATGTGAAATGCTTGATGCAGCTCAAGAACCAATTGGTGAACGCCCGAAAGCAATATATAATTTTATCTTGCAGGAAACACTGGAAGCCACAGATGCTTGTCGTGTGGTTCGTCTTGCAGGGGATCGGGATTTGTACCACGCTCAGGTGTGCAGAACTCGGTCACTGTTAACAGGGGACAAGGAACAGTTTATCATCATTTATCTAGGTAATGCCGAGATTCCATTACCGGACCCACCCATCAGTGAGGATCCACCCTCCTTAACTGAAGTTAGGGGGGGGGGTTTTTTTCAAGCTGAGGAGTTGTAAAACAGCAGGAATCTCCAGCATCCCAGCTGAACTGTGATGGTGAACATATGGCAGGGGGTTGCATGCTGTCCTGGCTGCCATCTGGTAGTCCGGTACTGTTACCCCTGACCTAATGAGGGGAGTGGTCATCCCTCTCTGGAAGGGGAAGGGGGACTAATGAGACTACAGTAATCACCGAGGCATCACACTGCTTAGTATACCAGGCAAGGTTCTTGCCCACATCCTTCTGAGGCATATCAGCGACTATCTGCTGAGGCACCAGAGGCCAGAGCAATATGGATTCACTCCTGGTAAGTCCACAATAGACTGTATCCTTGTGCTTCGAGTCACTGTAAAGCGCAGTTGTGAGTTCAGGCGTGGGCTGCTTGCAGCCTACATCGACCTCAAGAAGGCATTCAATACGGTGCATAAGGAATCACGATGGGAGATCCTGAGATTTAGAGGAATTCCAACAAGGATTATTGGACTAATAGCAAGCCTGTCAAACTTCGGTCCCGTTAGTTCAGGTATGAGGCAAGGCTGTGTCCTTGCACCAGTACTTTTCAACACTTGCATGGAGTGGATACTGGGCAGAACTACTGTTCAAAGCCATTGAACAGTAGGCAATATCAAGGTTACTGACTTTGACTTTGCTGATGATGTTGCTATTCTTTCTGAATCTTTGGAAATCTTAGTGTTGGCTCTGGGTGCATTTAGTAATGAAGCGAAGCCTCTGGGTCTAGAGGTTTCCTGGACCAAGACCAATATCCAGGACTTTGGAGACTTGCTAAGAGATCCTGCTCGGTCAATACTTGCTTGTGGCAAGGTCTTTGAAGTCACAGAGAGCTTTACATACCTTGGTAGTGTAGTTCATAACTCTGGGCTGTCAGACCAGGAAGTCAGCAGATGGATTGGCCTGGCAGCAGGGGTCATGAACCCTCTTAACAAGAGTATTTGGAGATGCCGGTACTGTGCAGAAGGACCAAGCTACGCATCTTCAAGGCCCTGATAATGCCAGTTTTGCTATACAGTAGTGAAACCTGGACGTTATCTTGTGCCTTGGAGTCTCGTCTTGATGCCTTTTGTAATGGGTCCTTGTGCCGGATCATGGGGTACTGTTGGCGGGACCACATGTCCAGTCAACGTTTCCACCGTAAAACTGGCACAGGACCTGTTTTCTGCACAATCCGTGATCGCCAACTCAGGCTATAAGGCCACCTGACATGCTTCCCACAGGATGATCCTGCCCACCAGGTTGTCTCTGTAGGAGACAGCCTTGGGTGGAGGAGGCCTAGCCAAGCCACGACTAGGAAGTCGTGGCTTGGGCAGATCGATCAAACCTGTCGTGAGGAGCTAGAATCTTACAAGATCATTGCTACCGTCGATTCCTGATACCTTTGCGAGTCGAGTCTTAACCATGCCTGAATTTGGCTTACCTACATCTGCCTTTGCATTGGGTTTGGCTCCCTTGCCTTGCAACATTACCATCCACTTGTGACCTTTTCCAGCAGCCAAATGAAGTACGCAACAAGAAGATGCGTTTTACTTTTTTATTCCTTTTCACAAAGATAAATAAACGAGAAAAGGAAACAATTCATACATATGTACGGCTGGCTAGGAATGAAATGAATGGAGTTGTTAGTTTGTACACGTGTTGAATGACCAGCTGATATTAGTACTAAACCAGACCCACTGATATCCCGAAAGGAGGCTGAGTGTGCTATTACATGGGGTCATGCTTCAAGTCATTTACCGAGAGCCATACCTGTGGCCATTTACAAAGTCATGCCTGTGGCCATTTACAAACAGTCATGCCTGTGGGGATTTACAGAAAGCAATGCCTGTGGCCATTTGCCGGGAGCTATGCTTGCAGCCACGTACGGGAAGCTATATTTGAAGTCATAGAAGTAGTCAAGCCACGTACCATCTATGAATAGCACCAGCAAAATGCCTTCCGTCTTGATTTTGGTTTTATTTAAGATCCCCTTGATGTTTGAGATTATTCAGTCGTTATCATCTAACAGTTTAATTTATTTATCCTTTTATTTTTTGCTTCTAATGTGGCCTTTGCTTTATAAGTCTTAATTCCCTTCAATCGTTAGAGTATCTTCTCCCAAATCTTTCCTCTGTGGCGTTTTTCCTATAACGATATTAGTATTGAAAATGATGATAAAAACGATAAAAAAAATAAAAAAGGATAATAGAAATAACAATATTAATAATACTGATGATAATATGGATAGTATCAATAATGATCATAGTTATTAGAATAACATGGTAAAACTCATTAAAAAATCATGGAAATGGTGATATCTAAGTCCTTCAATATGTCCCTTAATATTATCTTTAAATTCGAAATTGTCTTCCTTAAGATTGCCTCACCATCCTCGTCCTTTGCGTTCACATCGGCGCCCTTGACGATGAGCTCCTCGGCCGCCGCCTCGTGACCTTGGTGGGCTGCTAAGTGTAACGGAGTCCATCCTGAAAACGGAAGATAATGATCATGGAATAGAGGCGCATATTATATGTATATGTATATATTTGTATGTGTCTGGGATCTGCACTGACGAATTTCAAACGGAGCGATTTCAAGGACGGAACATCTAAAAACTTGCTACGGACTCTGACTCGATTGCCTGAGATTATGGCAGTGCACTCGTGCAATTGCATAAGACAGGCACGTGAGTCAAAGGAGCAGAATGAAGATGGTGTACAGAAGAAAGTAATAAAAAAAGAGCATTTATATCAAATTTCCTTTCATAAATATTACTTTCTTGTTTTTCCTCCTTAATCTGCTATAACAAAATGCTTCTCACATGTATTATTATCATAACACATCACACACACAAACACACATATGTGTGTATCTATGTATGTGATTTGTTATAATAATAATACATGTGAAAAGCATGCCCTAATGCCACCTCTGGATAAATCTGGAAATTCGGGTAGATTAAAAGGCCACCAAAAGTTATCTTGAAATTTTAACTGGATTTCCCTGAAGCGGGAAAAAAAATGGTGACATTCATTTTCATTCACATGGAACTGTCACACCCGAAATGAGGCGAGTTTTTCATATATACAAATTATATATATATATATATATATATATATATATATATATATATATATATATATATATATATATATATATATATATATATATATATATATATATATATATATATATATATATATATATATATATATATATATATATATATATATATATATATGTGTGTGTGTGTGTGTGTGTGTGTGTGTGTGTGTGTGTGTGTGTGTGTGTGTGTGTGTGTGTGTGTGTGTGTGTGTGTGTGTGTGTGTGTGCATATATATATATGAAATAAATGAGATAGAAAAATAGCAAGTATAAAACAAAATGACATATGATAACGCAGAATAGATAACATTCTAAGCCTGGCGTAACCCCGGTGATAGCACAATAGGATCATATCATTGGGAACATTAAATGAATTTATAACTGCAATGAGTCGAAATGTACGTGAGGAAGGTGACTGGTGTCACATGCATTTCTACCATTATTCATGTCTGATTACCATCATTTCCTTTACTAATTTCTGTCATTACTGATACTATTTTTGTCTTCATTATTGTGGAGTCTCCTTCATTTTCTCTTCTGACCTACTGAATGAACAAACACAAACTACGGAAGAATGGGAGGAAGTTCTTGAATTCTCAAGGAATTGCCCAGAGTGTCTCCTCCCTGATAAGAA
Source organism: Penaeus vannamei (assembly GCF_003789085.1). Classification (NCBI taxonomy): domain Eukaryota; kingdom Metazoa; phylum Arthropoda; class Malacostraca; order Decapoda; family Penaeidae; genus Penaeus; species Penaeus vannamei. The sequence goes on from NW_020872870.1 coordinate 254,939, forward strand.
TGATAGAATTTTACGAGGTCGCTGCTACCGCCGATTCCTGATACCTTTGCGAGTCGAGGCTTAATCATGCCTGGATTTGGCTTACCTCCATCTGTCTTTGCGTTCGGTTCGGCTCCCTTGCCTATCAACATCTCCACCATCGCCGTGTGACCATTAAAAGCAGCCAAGTGAAGTGGTGTGACCTGAAACAGGAGGATGCGTTATATTTTTATTCCGTTTCCCGAAGGTAAATAAACGAGAAATGAAGATAATTCATATATACGAACGGTTGGTTAGGAATGAAACGAATGTAGTAGATCGAATACCTAAAGAAAAGAGACACTTATTAATTTCGCAGTTTATATTTGATATCATAAAATATACTCGTTCTTAATCTGTCAGTACAAAACGTTGTTTCTCACATTATTATGATTATACATGCATGCACATATATGCGTGTGTGTGTGTGTGCATATATATATATATATATATATATATATATATATATATATATATATATATATATATATATATATATATATTTATATATATATACATTATAATATATATATATATATATATATATATATATATATACATTATATATATATGTAGTGAATTTCCCCTGGCTGTAGGCGGGTCATCCCGTAGGCTTTCGGGCCGCCTGTTTCCCTGACGTTATGGATCGCTCTAATTAATCTACGGACTCTTCCGCCCTGCAAGATGACGTGGTTTTGCTGTTTTCTGTGTGTCTGCGCCTTTTTTTTAAATAAGAATATGCCTGTGTTTTTATATTCCTTTGACTTACCTTTCCCACTGGTCCGTGATCTACCTCTACATCTACATTACTCCTACTATACACGACACTACTTATACACTACTTACCTTATATTCTATACTTACCTTGTTTTATTCTTGCCGTTTCGTCTTCGACTAATTCACCTTAGCTTTGTTTTTCTTTCGTTTTTCCCTTCGTGTTTCTCCGCTTTCTCTCACGGATCCCTTCTTTCACTTTTTCGTACTTTATGTGCCCATTTTTGTATAGTTTTATCGTTCTTTTATTTTATGTATTTTCTAACTTATTTTAAACACACCATACACTATTTAACAAAGTTAATTGCATTATGGGTAAAATCCCAGTAAGCACGATAGCCACCGGTATATAAGGTCAAGCCAGATCGGTCTAGGGGAGAGAGGCTTTTGTTCGTGTGTGGTGACAGACCGTTGGATTTTAGCTGGCTGACTGGTGCTTCTCGGGCTATGGCGGGTTGCCTCTGTGTTTTTCAAGTAAGTGTATGGTGTGTTGTCCTGTGTATTTGTTCTTTTTGAAAGTTTTGTGCGAAATAAATGTATAATATGGATGCTCCTTTTTATGTTGCCTTTTTGTCAGCCAGTGGTCTTATTGTTTTTTTATCGTGACTACGGAATCACCCTTAAACTCACCTGAGAGTCATTACTAATTAACGCCAGACTCACATGGAGATTACCTGTAGCTGGATAACACGCTACCAAACCAACATCTTTAACTCTACGGAGTTTATAAATATCCACTACAATATACATATATATATATATATATATATATATATATATATATATATATATATATATATATATATATATATATACGTGTGTGCGTATTTGCATGCGCATGTTGCCGTAATGCCACCTCTGAATAAATCTGGAAACTCGGGTAAAGGATAATGGTCACCAAACGTTATCTTGAAATTTCTTGATTTTTCATACCTAATGTGTACAAAAGGAATAATAATAAAATTAATGAGAGACAGAAAGAGTCGAAATCAGTGACATGACAACGTGGAGCAGAGAACGTAACCCCGATGATAACACAATAGGATCATATCAATTGGAACATTAAATCAATTTATATATGTTATGAGTTGAAATGTAGGTGAGGAAGATGACTGGTGCCACATGCATTTGTACCATTATTCATGTCTGATTACCACCATTGCCATTACTAATTTCTGTAATTACTAATTCTATTTTTGTCTTCATTATTGTGGAGTCTCCTTTACTTTCTCTTCTGACCTACTGAATGAACAAGCACAAACTCCTCCCTGATAAGAATGATAGAATTTTACGAGGTCGCTGCTACCGCCGATTCCTGATACCCTTGCGAGTCAAGAGGCTTAATCATGCCTGGATTTGGCTTACCTTTATCTGCCTTTGCATTCGGTTCGGCTCCCTTGCCTATCAACATCTCCACCATCGCTCTGTGACCATTAAAAGCAGCCGAGTGAAGTGGTGTGCCACCTGAAACAGGAAGATGCGTTATATTTTTATTCCGTTTCCCGAGAGATAAATACACGAGAAATTAAGATAATTCATACATACGAACGGTTGGTTAGGAATGAGACGAATATAGTGGATCGAATGCCTAAAAATAAAAATAAATAAATAAAAATCATTTTGCAGTTTATATTTCGTATCATAAAATACACTCGTTCTTAATCTGTCTGTACGAAACATTGTTTCTCATATTATGATTATACATGCATACACATATATGTGTGTGTACACATATGCGTGTTTGTGTGCGTGCATATATATATAAATGTATATATATACACATACATACGTGTGTGCGTATTTGCATGCGCATGTTGCTGTAATGCCACCTCTGAATAAACATGGAAATTCGGGTAAATGATAATGGTCACCAAACGTTATCTTGAAATTTCTTGATTTTTCATACCTTTTTATGTGTACAAAAGGAATAATAATAAAATTAATGAGAGACAGAAAGAGAGTCGAAATCAGTGACATGACAACGTGGAGCAGAGAACTTTATGAGCCTGTCATAACGCCCATCATACTACAACAGGAAATGAGTTGAAACGTGCGCGAGGGAGATGGCTGCTGTCATTCATTTTCCACTTACTCCTGTTAACTTTATAACCATTGCTATAGTTACTGATACTATTGTCGTCGTTATTCATCCCTTGCCGATCAACATCTCCATCGCCTTGTGACCTTTTCCAGCAGCCAAGTGAAGTGTGCAATAAGATGCGCTTTACTTTTTTATTCCTTTTCCCGATGATAAATAAAAGAGAAAAGGAGAACATACATATGTACGGCTAGCTAGGAATGAAAGGAATGAAGTGAATGGAGTTGTTAGATGCACAAGTGCCGAATGACCAGCTGAAATTAGTACCTATCCAGACCCACTGATATCCCGAAAGGAGGCTGAGTGTACTATTGCATGGGGTCATGCTTCAGGTCATTTACCGAGAGCCATTTCTGTGGCCATTTACAGAGAGTCATGCTTGAAGCCATGTACGGGGAGTCATACTTGTGATACATGTATTCAAGCCACGTACCATCTATGAATAGCACCAGCAAAATGCCTTCCGTCTTGATTTTAATTTTATAAAAAAATACCCTTGGCATTCTTTATCATCTAACAGTCTTATTTATTTTATCTTTTTATTTATTTATTCATTTATGTATCTAATTTGCTTTTAATATGGATTTTGCTTTATAACAGTCTTAATTCCTTTCATTCCTTCGAATATCTTCTCCCAAATCTTTCTTCTATGGCGTTTTTACTATAACGATATTAGTAATAATGATGGTAATGACAAAAAAGATATATATATATATAAAATATATATATATATCAATAGCAATAATACTGATGATAATATGGTTGATATAAATAATGATAATATTTATTACAATAACATGGTAATTCATGCAAGTAAAACTGATTAAATAACATGGAAATGGTGATATCTAAGTCCTTTAATATGTCCCTGAATTTTTATATATAAAATCGAAATTGTCTTCCTTAAGATTGCCTCACCATTTTTTTTGCGTTCACATCGGCGCCCTTGACGATGAGCTCCTCGGCCGCCGCCTCGTGACCTTCTGGGCTGCGAGTGTAACGGAGTAGACCCTGAAAGGAGAAGATAATGATCAAAGGACAAAGGTGTGAGTATATATATATGTGTGTGTGTGCGCGCGCGCGTGTGTGTGTGTGCTTATATATGTATATATATATACATATGTACATATATTTAATACACACACATATATACGTGTTGTGTGTGTGTGGCTTATATATATGTATATGTAAATACATATGTACATATATATTAATACACACACACATATATATGTGTGTGTTCATATATATATATATATATATATATATATATATATATATATATATATTATATGTATATATACATATGTATGTATATATATATATAATATATATATATATATATATATATATTCACATATGTATATATACATATATATATATAAGTATATATATGTGTATCTATGCACATTTGGCAACAAATCGAAGTAAACATAGCGTAATTAGCATTTTTTTAATGAGGTTAAAACCCTAGGTAGTTTGTAACAAAGAGTATGATTTGTCGAATATAAATGACCAGTGAGTGTATAAGTGGATATTTATTTTAACCTAAGTAAATCATTTGATTTTTTATTTTCTTCAAACAATTGCTAACAGCACGTGATATTAGTTGTCGTTGAATTTGTATTGTGTTATTCTTCAAATACGATATCCTGGAATGGTTTGTTTATCGAAAGGCAACACCTGTAGCGGTCAGGTGGCATTTTCCGCTTCTTTCAAGACAACAAATATAAATATTTCGTGAAACACGAAAAGCTTTAAGCACCTCTATATTGCAACAAAATCAAACAAAAAATAGATTAAAAGACCTGTGCAAATACTTCCCGTAGCTGCACCATCTAGTACAGGCTAATCGATTTATCAAAGTGATATATTTTTTTTCTCCTTGCCAGAACCAAACGCTTATTCAATGAACAAAAGCTACATTATATTCTTCATCACAGAATGTAAAGATGCTTCATCATTGTGTGTGTGTGTGTGTGTGTGTGTGTGTGTGTGTGTGTGTGTGTGTGTGTGTGTGTGTGTCTTCTATGGAGGTTAATACTTAGTGGCGAGTTATGAAACAATATGTATAATTCGTTTCGGTTCTTCTGAATGTCTTTTATCTTAAGCTAAAATCTGATCATAGTTTTCGCCGCTATTATTTCTTAAGTCTTGTCGTTTCTAAAGGGAGACGCATCCAAATTCGAGCAGTTTAGCGAGAAAATACATGCTTCCTTGTTTCAACTCAAGCAACTATTAGTTAGGTGGTTCCCAGGAGAGTGAATAGCAAAAGTCTAAGAACTGACTCTTAATACATGTGCTGTAAGATAACGGATATTAAAAAAAAAAAAAAAAAAAAAAAATCGTTCTGATAAGTCAGTTAACCTCGCTCTCTACTTTTGTCATTCATGCAGCTTTTCCTTTTCCTTTTTGCCAATACACGTCTGTTAACGCTCTATGTGTGTGTGTACACATATAGCATATATAAATATGTATATATATATAAATATATATGTATATATATATATATATATATATATATATATATATATATATATATATGGATACTTGTTCTTTATCATAAAATCAAAGTTATGGATATCTTCATATGGATGTGAACTAATAACGTGACGAATATTTTTTTCCCTCGTCAGTTCCAAACACGGATTCAATAAACAATATTAACTAAACGCAAAACTGTTGTGTGTGTGTGTGTGTTGTGTGTGAAAGAGCTGCAGTTGTTTAACACTTTGTTTAGAATCTTTAGTTTTTATTTCATAATGTTGATCCCATCTCGCGCAAAATGCCATGAAATGTAATTGATAACTTGTATATATATGTATATATATATATATATATATATATATATATATATATATATGTGTGTGTGTGTGTGTGTGTGTGTGTGTGTGTGTGTGTATGTATATATGTATATTTTCTTTCTTTTTTTTCTTAGAGGATTGGGGATGCTTATTAATTTTGGGGTTATTTTTATTGTAGTCTATTTTTTAAAGAAAATCGTAGCAACTGTAATAAAGGACGACAAGTACTGGGCTCGCCATGTTTATAATAAGAACAATGTATTGTTATTCAATCCGCGTTAAATCCCCGAGACAGAGGCGACGTGTTCATGCAGCGTCTCGATTTCCTCCTTTACGCTTCCCATTCCCTCTTATCATGATCTATTAGCTGATGGGAGGTTGTTCCATTGGTCGTTTCCCAAACACTTTTCGTCGGGTTTGAGTCACATCCTTTGCTTGGCCATCGAAGGACCTCCAGGTGGTTTTTGTCATGGACCCACTTCCTAACTGCCCTAGACGTGAGTATAGGGCAGTTATCCTGCACAAATAGGATTGTTTCTGGGAAGAGCCAAGGCACAACAGCGTGCTGATGGGAGGATCCTTTCCTTCTAACAATTCGATATATTTGTCTAAGGTGCATTTCCCCGTTTCGCAACATCATGCAGGAAGACCCACCCCAATATCACAGGTCACGTGGCCAATCCTTGCCGTTTCATATCGCAAATTGGAATGAATTTTGTGAAAAAATTGAAAAGGGTTAATAACACTTTCACCTTTTATCTCATCCAGCACAGAAGCTTTCCGTGCATTTCCGATGTATTTTCTCTGTCCTTATTGCTCTTCGCCGGTCATCTAGATCCTTCTCCACATACTGCTGGGCGACCTGGAGGCGACGTTATCGCTGTCGTTCGTTCAGCCTTTCTTTGGTGACGTTCTATGATTACCCTATCTGTATGTAGTCGTTCTCTTCACCGTGCGGCCAGTTACCAGGAGCTCTAGTCTTCATAAATCTTAGCTGCAGTGGTGAGAGAGGCGGTCGTTGTGGGTGCCCTCCTTCTCCCACTATAACTATCTGTATACCATCGTCCGGAAGATGTCCAACTCTCTGAATATATTACTTTCCCTCGCCGCATTGTGACAGCCTCTATTCCCGATCACAGCTTGCCTTGCGTCCATCCTGAAAAAGGTGTCAGCTTGGCAGCCTCGTTCTGACCTCGGATTTTCCATGTCATTATGAGGTCTTAGACCATCGGATGTATCTTCCTTCATATTTAGCATACGTTAGGATTAGCTGCGAAATAGATATTCAGGAATTGACGAACATTCGTTGGCATAAAGATATATGAGATATACGATTTCCTGTCATTCATTTTGTAGATAGTTTCTCTTTTTGTAAACTACTCAAGTTCCGGGCGAACAAATAAGCTTTTCACAAACCAAGGAATTATTATTTCTAAAATAATGTATAGAAAATTGATTTTGATGTGAATGTTTGGTATGTTAATTTCATCTACACCCACGCATATACTGTATTACAATACATTAACAAATACAAAACAGATATGAAAAGTAATTTCATTAGAGTGAACAAGATATACAGCATTGGGAGTCGGTTCTTGGAGTTTTGCTATTCACCTCCTTGGAACCACGCAGCTAGTAGTTGCTTCAATTGAAACAAGCAAACATGTATTTTCTCGCTGAGCTGTTCGAACCAGAATGCGACTCCTCAAAGAGGCTTAATAATGGCTGATTATAATACTCTCGTAACTCATAACCTAGTATGACTTCGAATTTCCATAGACGCTGCACACACACACACACACACACACACACACACACACACACTGGTAACGGATCTATGTATTCACTGTAGCCTCACTGTGAATTTTGTGTTTACTTCATGTTCTATATTGAAGAAGTTGATATAACAGTTTCTGTTTATTCAATAAGTTCTGGCAAAAATAAATAAATAAATAAACAATCAATGTAATCGTTCGATTAGCCGCAGCTAGATGGTGCAGTCACCATAAGTATTTGTAAAGGTCCCAGTCATTTTACATATATTTTTAAATGATTTAGTTCCCAGACACAAATGTTTAAAGCATTAACCTTTTCGTATTTCAAAAAATATGCAGCTGTGATTGATACTTCTTTTTTGTTGAAAGAAGGGGAAATGCCGCCTCTCCATCATAGGTGTTGCCATTTCGAAAAAAAAAAATCCAGGATATCGCACCTGAAGAATATGCCAATGCAAATTCAACGATAATTAGTATTGCATGTCTTTTTATCACTTATTTGAATAAAGCGAAAGATCAAATGGTTTATTTTGCTTAAAAATTGTGTATTCATACTCGACCAATCACACTCTTTGTTACAAACTACCTAGGATTTTACTTCATTCACAAAAACTATTTATGCTAAGTTTACTTCGATTTGTTGCCAGATGTACAAGAGTGGGACCCAGTAAGTGTACTGGAATATAATTCCGCAACTGTACGTACATATATATTTGAGTATATATACATACACACACACAGACATACACACACACACAGACATACACACACCCACACACACACACACAATCATACACACACACACAAATATATATATATATATATATATATATATATATATATATATATATATATATATATATATATGTGTGTGTGTGTATATGTATGTGTGTATTTACATAATGTATATAAATATATACATGATATATATGAATATATATAGAGACAAACATACACATATATATGTGTGTGTGTGTTTGTACACACACACTATTGTTGTAAAGCGAGCTCCATTCAGTATCCTCCTGAATCAAGTATCTCTACAACCAAAGGGCCTTACCAAGGTTGGTTTCTTCACAGTCGCCCTCGAGTCACAAGCGCCGTCACCACCGATGTGTGCCCTTTATAGGCTGCTCTATGCAATGGAGTCGCACCTGAGAGAAAAAAAAAAACGTTTCTTTCCATAAGCCAATTCCCGATTATGTAAAGGCAGAAATAAGCACAAACATACATAAAGGATGAATTATATTGGATTGATGCATGATTGTATGAATAGAAAATTAACGAGGTAGAAAATCAGTAAGAAAACTTGCATCATAATCGTTATCATTATCTATAATACTATTACTATTTTTACTACAACTCCTATTATAGTTCATCTGTATCATCAATATCATTATCATCCATATTACTGTTATTACTAATACTACTAGTACAGCTACTACCATCATTTTCATCAGCGTAATCCCTATCATCATCATTATTGCAAATATAAACATACCTTTTTCATTTTTGCCGTTAACATCGGCTCCTCCTAAGATCAGCATCTTGACTATCTCTTCGTGGCCTTCTTCGGCAGCGACGTGCAGCGGCTTCTCGGCTGAGGAGGGGGGGGGGGAGCAGGAGGGAAGACGAAAGGGTAAGAGGAGGGAAAAGAAAGGGGAAGAGGATGGGGAAAAAAAAAGGGTGGAAGAGGAAGGGGGTAAAAGGAAGAGGATCAGAGAAGGTGGGAAGGGGAAAGGTGAAAAGGAGTAAA
>NW_020872870.1:264263-266763 GCF_003789085.1 Penaeus vannamei
ATTAAGTAATTCTAACCGGTATTTAGAAATTTCTATGAACTATTCTTAGCTAGTGGCCGCTACCGAAATGTACAACTTCAATCCTGAGTTCTAATGTTTAGCAGATTTAAAGATCATCCTGATTTTCACTTTTGATTTACAAAACCCATTTGACGTGTTAACCCCAAGTAGGGCAACCCAGAGCCAATTTATGCCTTGTTATCAGGTTTCAATATTCGCTGACAATAGAGTGTCACCTCCAAGGGATGAGCTGCTTCCTTCAAGCCAGGGTCTCGGGGCACTTAAGGTGGATGTGATAACGGTCGATATGCAGTGAAACCGATGATAACAATTAAGTAATGATGTTGGTGAGTATAACGATATGATAATCGTGATAAGGTTATGAAGACCATGGTGAGAATTATAATGATATTGGCAATAATAGTAGTAGTAGTAATAGCAGTAATAATAATAATCATCATGATGATGACAGAAATGAAGATATTGACACTAATAATAATGTTAATAATAATAATGGAAATAATGATGATTAATAATGTGGATATTAGTAATAGCAATATTGGTAATGATTATAATGATATTGACAAGAACAATGATAAGGATAATAATGAAAATAAGATTGATCATATAAATGAGAATAGTAATAAGAATAACCATAATAATTACAATTATATATTGCTAATGATACATATCCTTTCAGTATAATGATTATAATAATGATAATGATAATAACAGTAATAATGATGACTATAATAACGATAATAATAATGAAAATAATGACAACCATAGTAATGATAATAACAATAATAGTCATGATAATAATAATGATTATAACATTAAGAAAAAGAATGATGATAATGCTTATCATATCTATCATAATAATTACGATGTGATTACAATAATAAAAATCATAACAATAATAAATATTGTAATGGTAAATACGATGATACTCATAACAATATTAATGATAACACTAATATAAAAATGATAAAAATAATGATGATAATGAACATGATATATACATATATATTCCATGTATATATATATATATATATATATATATATATATATATATATATATATATATATATATATATACAAATGTAAATATGTATATGTATATATATATATATATACATATATATATATATATATATATATATACACACACACATATATACACATACACTCATACACCCACATATTATATATATATATATATATATATATAATATATATATATATATATATATATATATATATATATGTGTGTGTGTGTGTGTGTGTGTGTGTGTGTGTGTGTGTGTGTGTGTGTACACATGTGTACATATATTATATATATATATATATATATATATATATATATATATATATATATATATGTGTGTGTGTGTGTGTGTGTGTGTGTGTGTGTTGTGTGTGTGTGTGTGTGTGTGTGTGTGTGTGTGTGTGTGTGTGTGTGTGTGTGTGTGTGTGTGTGTGTGCATGTGTCTTTGTGTGTGTGCGTGTATATTTATATATAATATATATATGTATATATATATATATATATATATATATATATATATATATATATATATATATATATATATATATATATATATATATATATACATGCATGCATCAGATAATGAGCAATGAGCACAGAGATGGACCGCTTAAAAGTTCTCGTGAAAAGCGGAGGTATTCACAGAAACACGTCGGCAATATATTTAGACACATTCCTTAAAATCAAAGCCAAGACAGTGGACACAACTTTGGCTTTCAAGCAGTGATTGTCCGTTAGACGTGCTCGGCATAAATAGATATATTCGTACTTAACCATCCGGGGGAAAGAAATAATACTAAAGATACTGATGATGAATAACACTAATGATAACGGTGATGGCGAGGAGGGAGAACTTCATAATGATAATACTGACAATGGAAATATTGATATTTGATAATGGAACAACAATTATGCTAATAGTCTTCTCTTATCATTATTAATTTGATCTCTACTTGTCAGGCAAAGGCAGGCACGTTTTGTTTAGCCTGATGAGAAGGTGTTTTCTTTTGTACAAAGTAAATCACATAATAATGTTTAAAGAAAGAACATTTGACGGTAAAACTTGAGTGTAGTGAAATCATAACTATGCAGGCTTCATTACATTTTATTTTCTCTCTACCTTTTAACCCCTTCCCCCTTCAGTTCTTGTCTTCTTTCTCTCCGTCCATTCGCCCTCTCCCCCCCTTCATTCCCTATCCTTCCCTCCTCCCGCCCCTTCCCCTTCTCCTCCTTTCTGCTCATGGAGATGCGTCGTCACTCTCTGCTTGGGAAGACGCGCATGACTCGCATTCACTCCCTCCCTCTGGGGTCTCGTCCTCGCTCTGTGCTTGGGGAGCCTCGGGCCTCTCGATCGGCCGACGTTTCCCTCTCCGTCCGGCTTCTGCTTGCGAAGTGACTGCTTGCGGAGACTCTCTCAGAGTGTCTGCTTGCGGGGTCTTGGTCCGTTTTGTT
>NW_020872870.1:274263-276881 GCF_003789085.1 Penaeus vannamei
TCTGTCTTTCTCTTTCTCTATATCTCTGTCTCTGTCACTCACTCACCCATTCATTCTCTTTCTCTGATGTAATTCCCATTTCCCCCTCGACCAGTTCCCTCCACAACGCAAGTCTTTCTTCCTGAAACAGCAGATCCACTACAGAAGCTCCATCTCTCACTGACCTGAAACGACATGTATTCTCTCCGTAGGCTGGCCTTTCCCTTTTCAGCTGCGAGGTATTTCTCCATTATTTCTATCTGTAAATCGAATCATACTGGTGAGCATGGAATTGATTCAACATTGATTAGGATGTATAACGAAAAAAAAGACGAAAATCATTTGCCATGTATGGAAACACAAGCTAGCATCGTAAAAATCCAATAAAATATAGATTAAGTTTCTATCAGCAGATTCCAGCGCCATTACCAGCGAGATGCCATTGAAGATTTCCATGTCGTAATTTGCAGTGGTGGAAGTTCCTTTCAGCAGTTCCTTGGGAGTCTCTCCTCGGCCGTTCCTCACGTTTGTTGCGGCGCCAAGTTTCACCAGCGTAAACAGGACATGGAGATGGCCTTGGGAAGCTGCAATGTGTAGTGCTGTATTCCCTGACAAGATATGAAAGTATTATCAGAGATAAAAGAATATACATTTTAGCTCGTTTTCTATATTACTTGAATTTTATCCATTTTCAGTCTATTCTTTCTTTTTTGTGTGCTCACAATATTTCTAGCTGTTACTGTCATGCCCTTCTTATCAAAATTTGCAATTCGATTCATTATTAAGTGGTTCGATGTACGAAATGAGGTAATTCGACGCTTTCGCCGTTCATCCACGCAAAATATTCTTCAGTTCATTGGAAGGTTTTCTCCCGACCTTCGCGCTTTCTATAACGAAAGAAACGTTGTCTCGGCCTGGGCAATAGGATGCTTGCTGGAAGATAACTCATTGAATAAAGTCCGCCTTGAATCGTTATCTGTAGCTTTGGTGTCCTCAAAAGCACTATTCTGACATACAGAGATGGAATATAAAGAGAGAAACACATACACACATCATACATACACACGCATATATAACAAGACCAGGGAGGAATTAAAAAGTAAGAAAGAGGAGGAAGCAGGGAGTAGGAGGGAGCGAGAGGAAGGGACACAGGCCACAGGCAGTTCAAGAATAAGGGGAAAGGGGAGGGAAGAGGGGCGTGTGAGAAGCTAAATGGAGGAGGATGGAAGGAGAAGGAGAGAGGGAAAGGGGAAGGTAGAGGGATGTGGGAGAGGAGATAGGGGGAAGGCTGGAATGGGAAGGAGAGAGAAAAGGGTGAAGGAAGAGAAGCGTGGGAGAGGAGAAAGGGGGAAGGCTTGAAAGAGAGGGAGAGAGAGAGAAAGGACGAAGGGCGCGCTGGTAGGACTTGAAGAAGTGTGTGAATGCTGCAGTTTTTTTCTGGGGGGGGGGGGGTGAAATATGTGAGGATAAGGAAGAAATGCTAGAAGTCACGATAATCACGATTGGACGATTCTCAAGGGATTCTCATAGGACTCTCAAGGGATCCTGAAAGATGACGGAGACTTGGTCCTTCCGACGGCTAACCAATGGGTCCTGGCGGAAGTGACCGAGAGGGACGAAGGGATTCTCGAGCACATAACAAAAGAAAAGAAAGAAAAAGAGAGAGAGAGAGAGAGAGAGATTTGACCCGAATGTCTCTCCCCTGATAAGACCTCGCCAACATGACGTCATCGATGCTGTACCACGTCTTCCCGAAGCAACGACGCCCAAGGTCTATGTAAGTATGTAGACCTTGACGACGCCACTCGTATCTAGAGTAACCTCCATCTGCCTCTGCGTTAACGTCGGATCTTTTTTGTTTTTTGTTGTTTTGTTTTCCGAACAAATCAGTGGTAAGCAGAGATGAATGAAATAACCTATGTAACGTATGTAATATGAACGTTCGTAAAATATATATGTATACAAAGAAATATGTGCCTGGAAACGCGTGTGTACGCCCATGAATTCTCTCGTATTCATTCGCATAAATATACTAAATATATGCATATACACATATACATATATATATGTATATATATATATATATATATATATATATATATATATATGTGTGTGTGTGTGTGTGTGTGTGTGTGTGTGTGTGTGTGTGTGTGTGTATATATATATATATATATATATATATATATATATATATATATATATATATATATATATATATATATAATGTGCTTTTTCATATATACATATACATATACATAGACATATACATACATGCATATATACACATGTATGAATATATGTACACACAAACATACAGTCTATATGCATGTATATATATATACATGTACGGTTGCGGACATTTCCAGCTGGTACACCCCTATGGTGCGTGGACTGAATCTTTCCTGGCAATACATGCGTAGTTTCCAGTATTTTGTGAATGGAATGTTCTTGTTTGTATGGAGCTCTGTGGTTGGCGCCGGGTATTTCGCATATTAACTGGAACCTGATGTCAGCCATTAGAATTATGATGAAAAGTTTGGAAACTAAGTCTTCGTATTATTGGAAATGCAACCCCACACCTGATTTAAAGAATCTGAGCTTACCACGGAAAAAAAACACATCATTCTATGATAGTTTTC
>NW_020872870.1:276981-284481 GCF_003789085.1 Penaeus vannamei
AAGCATCCATCGGCTCTGCTTGAAGAGACTCCTGTTCCCAAACGAATTAAAAGTGTCATCAATATATCTATCAATCTTCTTATCTATTTATATGCGTGCACGTGCATTAGTGTGCGTGCGTTTCTCTGAGTTTGTATTCATATGTGCGCATGTTTGTCTCCGTAACGATATCCGAGACCCTTACCTGCAATTCATGCAACTGATTTTCTTTATCGTCCAGTCGCGATTGCAAAGTCCTGACCTTTCTCTCGTGTATCTCTAGCTGACCCTGAAATATATGATTATCTATACTCTTCCATTAGATTTATCATCCGACTTACTGTCTATCCTCCTCCCTACCTAGTGCCAATCTTTTCGCCAAACTTCTTCGCTATTTACTGATTATTCCTTCTTTGGCTAGCCACATTTTCAAAGATCATCTACGATCTACGAAAAGTAATGCAACTTTTAAATTACTTTCTGTCCGAGTCACAACCAGGCGATAATCTGTTATCTAGGCACGGGTGTTATAAGTATGGTTGGCATCAAAGGTTCAAAAGAATGACATTCATCCATGCTATCCACTTACACACATACGATCTGAATGTATATAACGCAAATACAGCCACACACAAACACACATAAATAGACACACAATGTGTACACTATACGAATGCACACGCAGGTAGAGCATACATACACATACACTTACCTCCAATTGGCTGACTTGTATTTCTTTTTCTTCCAGCACCGAGCTCAGTCGTCCGCATTCAGCCTCTTTCTCCTTTAGCTGCCGCTGTGTGGAATAGATTTATAAAATAAAAAGATATGTAAACTAATCATAATGCGTCCGGAAAGGAAGAACTGGCAACCAAGCCGATTCGCAGTTTGTTTGTTTTTCCCATCAGCTGATGTTTAACACTCATGTTTACATATACTTTGCATTCAAAACACACATGCAATATTTTTCCTAACTGCTTTAAATGAAATTCCGTTCCTTCAACGCCACTTTATTATGTCTGAGTCAAGGCCAAGGTTGAGTTGCCACTTCTTCTTTTCCTGAGACTGGATGGAGGATGAGTAAGATTTCCTGTCAAGGCAGACGGTTAGTTTTGCTGTTGTTGAAGCTCTAATTACGATCGTCCTCCTCGTTATTCCCACTATCAAAATCACTGTATTTATTGATGTTATCATCATTTTATTTCTTTTTATTGTTATTATTTTAGAATTCTAATAACTTGTCATTATTTACCTTGTCATTATATCACCATCAAAACCATCATCGCGTCTGTACATGCACACACACACACACACACACACACACAAAGACACACACATACATATATGGTTACATATCGTTTCCTTCTCCCTGCCACTCAAGATCGACCTCCTCCTCACCTTCAGTGTCTTGACCCTCTTGTCTCGGGACTTGAGCGCCTCCTGGGCTTCCCTGAGTTGGCTCGCCGCCTCGGCCTCCTTCAGGTGCTGCGCGTTTCTGAGACTCAGCAGTTCCTTCGTACTTTGTTCCTTGAAAGGGAGATTCAGGATTGGTGTTCGTTCTTAGCGTCTTAAAATCTATGACATCTGATTCGCGATCAGTCTGTAGTCGTCACTGAAATTCCTCAAAGGCTTCGGAATGGGAACAATCTCAGCGAATTACGCATATCTGTGTAGAATTGGCAGCGGAAACTGCATGTGCGGTTGAAATGGAAGTCTCATCATGTACAGTTAGGATATTTTTTCATCATTATTATTTTCATTAATGGTTTGATTATGTATACAAGAGAGAATAAGAGCGAGCGAGAGAAAGAGAGAGAGAGAGGATGAGGGAGAAGGAAAATGGGAGGGGGAGGGCAGGGGGAAGAAGAGAAAAAGTAGGAGGAAAAGGAAGAGAAAAGGAATGAGGAAGGGAGAGGAAAAAGAAATGGAAAGGAGAAGAGAGCATACATGTACGTGTGTGTGTGATGCATGTAAGTTTACGTATATATGAATGGATATAGGTGATCTCATCCGTGTTCAAGGGAATAATCAGATAAGTGACTCACCTGTAATAACTTTATCGTGTCTTGAAGAGCGGAAACTACCGTGTCTTGTTCTTTGTTCTCGCCGGCTGCCTGGGTCTCCCTTCCTCGCCGTTCCTCCTGACGCCTTTCCTGGAACGGACCCGATCAGTGTCCTGGGCCGGCACCTAAGAACATTCCCAGCGTCGCTAGGACCCCCTAACCCCTCAGGACATCCCAACATCACATCCGACTTTAAGGAATGCTCTTCAGGACGCTCCTTAGCAGACGCAAGCGCAAAGGGCGTTGGCGAGGTGTCTCAAGGGCGGCGCCTGAGTGAGCAAGATGGCCGACAGTCAAGCAGCCGCGCTCGCCAGTATGTAGATGTGTGTGTGTACATATACGCATATATATATACATATATATATATATATATATATATATATATATATATATATATATATATATATATATAGTATTATATACATATATATATATATATACATATATATATATATATATATATATATATTATATATATATATATATGTACTGTGTGTGTGCTATATATACATGCATACATACACACACAGACTATATACATACACACACACACACACACACACACACACACACACACACACACACACACACACACACATATATATATATATATATATATATATATATATATATATATATATATTGACATACATACATGTATATATATGTATAAAATATGTGTATATAAGTATATATATATATATATATATATATATATATATATATATATATATATATATATATATATATATATATATACGCATACGCAGACACACACACACGTTTCATATATATGTGTGTATGTGTGCGTGCGTGTGTGCGTGTATGTGTGTGTGCATCACCCTATTTCCGTCTCATTCCCGTTTTCTTTCAATGGAGTGAGCCCTGTTTGTGATGGCGCCGTGTCTTTGCCCAATCCTCGGAGCTTTCGAATTCCCTCTTAAATCTTAATTCTACACCATCTCTGTTTCAATCTCAATCTAAATCTAATTCTAAATATTAATTCTATACAATTTCTATCCTAATAAATCTAAATCTATTTCTAAATAATTCTATAGGATCTATTTCTAAATCTCAATTCTATACCATCTCTATCCTAATGATCCTAATGTAAATCTAATTCTAAATCTCAATTCTATACCATCTCTATCCTAATGTAAATCCAAATCTAATTCTAAATCTCAATTCTATACCATCTCTATCCCAAATCTAAATCTACTTCTAAATATTAATTCTATACAATTTCTATCCTAATGTAAATCTAGAACTAAAGCTAGTTCTAAATCTCAATTCTCTACCATCTCGCAGCCTCTGCCTCTGACCTCGGAGTCCCTGGCGCGTCCGAACGCCGCTCGCGCCCCACGCTGCCACACCGCCCGTTTGCGGATCCCCGCATGCACGGCAGTTGGTCGGTTACCAGTTTAATCCTTGTCTCGTGTTCGTCTCTCTGCTGGTCGGACTACAATCTATCATTTCTAATCACACACACTAACGAGTTTCCTGCTTACTCCTCGATTCACAATTGCACGCTTGGATCATATTCCGGTGCGTGATTTTGCTTTCGATTCGCGTCCTGCTTCTCCTTGTCTGTATTGCTCTTTCTCAGTCTCTCTTTCATATTATTATTAGTATTCCCTCTCATTCCTATCTCAAATCTCAATCTTCCTTTCTTTATCTCACCTCAAGTGACTTGATTTTCTCGTCTCTACTTGCAACTGTTTCCTTCAAACCGCTATTTCATTCTGCATCCTCAGAATCTCCGCCTCTTTTTCTTGTTGATTTTCTGCGACGTTCCGCAGCTCTGCTTTGTGTTCCTCCTGGAAAGAAATGGATCGCTTGAGCCTTCCAGGTCCCTGTTGAGAATCGAGGATGCACAGTGGGCGTGTGGGCATGTGCTTGGTGTGTCTGTATCTGGATGAGTTTGTATACATTTATACGAGCATATATATGTGTGTTCGTGCGCGCACACACACACACATACAAACACTCACACACACACACAAACCTTGACCTGACCCGTACTAGACGGACGTGCAAGTCGGCGATCCCGGCAGCCAAGGCCGGCTGTTGGTCTCATCTCTGGCTGTGGCAAAGCGTCTTGGCAACTATGGCGCATCTTCGGTACAACAGGAAAACATTATAGTCTCCTAAACACAGCTGTGGACCCCGGACAGTGAAGTGATCCAATGATTAAAGAAACTGGGGATAGCAAGGGAGGCCGTCACATTCAGCGGCGCATAGGCCTACCCACACTCCGAACAAGTAACAGAGAGGAAGTCCAAACCTTTTAAATCCTGCCGATATTTTGAAGTTCCTCGACACCGATACAGTTTCCCAAAGTTCCTCATGTCTAATATCACATTCCTCTGTAATAATTGGACAAGCTGCTCACAATAATCCCGTCGTTGTGATTGTGTCTTAGCCTAACTTAGATGGCATTAATATTGGTGGCGATCCGGATATTATTTGTCTGTTTGTTAGCAGGATAACTAAAAAAAAAAAAAAAAAAAAAAAAAAAAAAATGAACAGAATTGCATGCAAATTTATCAGAGGTGTTTTAGCCTTAGATTCCATTGAATTTTGGTGGTGACCCGGATCGTGATCCGGATCCAAGAATTTTTGGATGATATAATTTCCTCTATTGCCTTGCCTCCGCCAAGGAGGTGATGCTTACGGACGTCATCTGTGTACTTGAGGAGGTGATTTTACTGTAATCCTTTATGTGCTTCTAGTTATTATTTCTATTATTGCTATTATCATCATAATTTTCATAATCCTCATGAGTATCATCATTAATATTATTGCACACATATGCACATTTATGTGTATGCAAACTCATTCAGATACAGCCTTTTCATCCTCTCCCTCTCTCCCTGCTTCCCAGCCTGCCTTTGTCCTTAGCTCTCATTCTCTCCCTCTACCCCCCACCCTCTCTCCTTCCATCTCTCCCTCTCTACCTCCCTCCTCTCTCTCTCTCTCTCTGTCTCTCTTTTTCTCTCCCTCCCCTCTTCTCTATCTCTCTCTCTCTCTCTTCTCCATTCTCTTTTTCTTTCCCTCCCTCTTTCACTCTCTCTCCCTCTATATCTCTGTATTTTCTCCCCTCTCTCTTTCATTCCCTCCCTCTTTCACGCTCTCTCTCTCCCCTCTTCTCTATCTCTCTCTCTCTCTTCTCCACTCTCTCTTTCATTCCCTCCCTCTTTCACGCTCTCTCCCTCCCCTCATCTTTCTCTCCGTCTCTCCCCTCCCCCTCTCTCTTTCTTTCCCTCCCTCTTTCACTCTCCCTTCTCTTTTTCCCCTCATCTCTTTCTATGTCTCTTTCCACTTTCCTCTTCGTCTCACCTCGATCGCCTTGAACTTCCCTTTTAAAGCACCGATTTCCTTTTTCATTTCCCGAGAGTCAGCGTCTCTCGTTCTCTGCTCTCTCTCTCTCTCTCTCTATCTATCTATCTATCTATCTATCTATCCATCTATCTTCTCTCTCTCTTCTCTCTCTCTCTCTCTCTCTTCTCTCTCTCTCTCTCACTCACTATATATATATATATATATATATATATATATATATATATATATATATATATATATATATATATATATATATATATATATAGAATAAATAAATACACTATGTCATATTCATTACACACACACACACACACACACACACACACACACACACACACACACACACACATATATATATATATATATATATATATATACATATGTGTGTGTGTGTGTGTGTGTGTGTGTGTGTGTGTGTGTGTGTGTGTGTGTGTGTGTGTGTGTGTGTGTGTGTGTGTGTGTGTATGTGTGTGTGTGTTTGTGTGTGTGTGTGTTATATATATATATATATATATATATATATATATATATATATATATATTGTATATTATCTATCTATCTATCTATCTATCTATCTATCTATCTATATATATTATATATATATATATATATATTGTATATATATACATATATATATATATATATATATATATGTGTGTGTGTGTGTGTGTGTGTGTGTGTGTGTGTGTGTGTGTGTGTGTGTGTGTGTGTGTATCGAATCGCTTCCTGCTCCTCATTATCAGTAAAGGCTCTTCATCTTTCTCTCGCTCTTTCTCTCTCTATATCTCTTCTTCCCTCTCATCCCTATCTGAATTCCCAATATTCCTTTCTTTATCTCACCTTCAGCGACTTGATCTTCTCGTCTCTACTTGCAACTGTTTCCTTCAAACCGACTATTTCATTCTGCATCCTCAGAATCTCCGCCTCTTTTTCTTGTTGATTTTCTGCGACGTTCCGCAGCTCTGCTTTGTGTTCCTCCTGGAAAGAAATGGATCGCTTAAGCCTTCCAGGTCTCTGTTGAGAATCGGGGATGCACAGTGGGCGTGTGAGCATGTGCTTGGTGTGTCTGTATTTGAATGAGCGCATACACACATACACATATACGCACAAACATTGACCGGACGTGCAAGTTAGCGCTCCTGGGCAGCCAAAGCTGGCCGTTTGTCCCACCTGTAGCTCTGTTCCTTTCCGGATTGCGATATTCACTTCGTACAAGCCCAGTTCAGTGCTCTCTTTCTCTCCCTCCCTCCTATCTCTCTCTCTTTCCCTCCCTTCTCTCTTTCTCTCCCTCCCTTCTCTCTTTCTCTCCCTCCCTCCTATCTCTCTCTCTTTCCCTCCCTTCTCTCTTTCTCTCCCTCTCTTCTATCTCTCTCTCTTTCCCTCCCTTCTCTCTTTCTCTCCTTCCCTCCTATCTCTCTCTCTTTCCCTCCCTTCTCTCTTTCTCTCCCTCCCTCCTATCTCTCTCTCTTTCCTTCCCTTCTCTCTTTCTCTCCCTCCTCTCTCTCTCTTTCTTAGGTTCCATTAATTCCCCCTTCGACTCACCTCAATCGCTTTGATCTTGTCTTTCAAAGCACCGATTTCCTTCTTCATTGTCTGAGAATCAGCGTCTCTCTTTCTCTGGTCTTCTTTAATGCTCTTCAGTTCCTTTTTGTGTTCATTCTGCAAAGGAGAAATAGTATGCACGCGTGTTTACTCGTAAATGCTTGAGTCTGTATGACGAGATGGCTATTTCTGTTTCTATCTTTCTTCCACCCCTTCCTTCCTCTCTCTCTCTCCCTCTCTTACACACACACATTCACACTAACACCATATTTGAGATCACATGCACATATACAAACTCTCTCGCTCTCACTTCCTCTCTCACACACGCACTCTCACACATACTCTCTCTCCTTTCTTTCTCCTCCCCCCCTCCCTCTCCCTTCCACTCCCTCTTTCTCTTTCTCTTTCTCTTTCTCTCTTTCTCCTTCTCTCTCTCTCTCCTTTCTCTCTCTATCTCTATGTCTCTTCACTCACTCACTCACCCATTCACTCTCTGTCTTTCTCTTTCTCTATATCTCTGTCTCTGTCACTCACTCACCCATTCATTCTCTTTCTCTGATGTAATTCCCATTTC
>NW_020872870.1:291981-298119 GCF_003789085.1 Penaeus vannamei
TCTTTATCATCTAACAGGTTTATTTATTTATCCTTTTTATTTTTGGTTCATTTATTAATCTAATATGCTTCTAATGTGGCCTTTACTTTATGATAGTCTTAATTCCTTTCACTCCTTAGAATATCTTCTCCCAAATCATTCCTCTGTGGCGTTTTTACTATTACGATATTAGTAATAATGATGGTAAAACGATGAAAAAAAGGATAATAGAAATAGCAATAGTAATAATACTGCTGATAATATGGATAGTATCAATAATGATAATAATTATTACAATAACATGGTAAAACTCATTAAAAAATAATGAAAATGGTGATATCTAGGTCCTTCAATGTGT
The DNA here is from genome assembly GCF_003789085.1 of Penaeus vannamei. Lineage (NCBI taxonomy): Eukaryota > Metazoa > Arthropoda > Malacostraca > Decapoda > Penaeidae > Penaeus > Penaeus vannamei. The sequence continues at coordinate 292,319 of NW_020872870.1, forward strand.
CCCTTAATATTATCTTTAAATTCGAAAGTCTTCCTTAAGATTGCCTCACTAATCAAGTTCTTTGCGTTCACATAATAAGATAAGAATGGTAGAATTTTACGAGGTCGCTGCTACCGCCGATTCCTGATACCCGTGCGAGTCAAGAGGCTTAACCATGCGTGGATTTGGCTTACCTCCATCTGCCACTGCATTCGGTTCGGCTCCCTTGCCTATCTATATATTATAATATTATATATCTATTATATTGCCTATATATTACGTATCATAAAATACACTCGTTCTTAATCTGAATAAAACATTATTTCTCACATTATTATGATTATACATGCATACACATATATGTGTGTGTGCACACATGTGTTTGTGTGTGTGTGCATATATATATATATATATATATATATATATATATATATATATATATATATATTGTGTGTGTGTGTGTGTGTGTGTGTGTGTGTGTGTGTGTGTGTAAATGTATATATATTTATACATATATACGTGTGCGTATTTGCATGCGCATGTTGCCATGTCACCTCTGAATAAATCTGAAAACTCGGGTAAATGATAATAGTCACCAAACGTATCTTGAAATTTCTTGATTTTTCATACCTATTTATGTGTACAAAAGGAATAATAATAAAATTAATGAGAGACAGAAAGAGAGTCGAAATCAGTGACATGACAACGTGGAGCAGAGAACTTTATGAGCTGTCATAACGCCCATCATAGTAAACAGGAAATGAATTGAAACGTGCGCGAGGGAGATGGCTGCTGTCATTCATTTTCCACTTACTACTGTTAACTTTATAACCATTGCTATAGTTACTGATACTATTGTCGTCATTATTCATCCCTTGCCGATCAACATCACCATCGCCTTGTGACCTTTTCCAGCAGCCAAGTGAAGTGTGCAGCAAGAAGATGCGCTTTACTTTTTTTTTTTTTTTTCCCGATGATAAATAAAGAGAAAAGGAGAACATACGTATGTACGGCTAGCTAGGAATGAAAGGAATGAAGTGAATGGAGTTGTTAGATGCACAAGTGCCGAATGACCAGCTGAAATTAGTACCTATCCAGACCCACTGATATCCCCATATTTGTGAACATGTTTCAAGCCACGTACATCTATGAATAGCACCAGCAAAATGCCTTCCGTCTTGATTTTAATTTTATAGAAATACCCTTAGCATTCTTTATCATCTAACAGTCTTATCTATTTATCTTTTTATTTATTTATTTATTTATGTATCTAATTTGCTTTTAATGTGGCTTTTGCTTTATAATAGTCTTAATTCCTTTCACTCCTTAGAATATCTTCTCCCAAATCTTTCCTCTATGGCGTTTTTACTATAACGATATTAGTAATAATAATGATAATGATAAGAAAAGATAGAAATTAAAAAAAAAATATATAGAAATAACAATAGTAATAATACTGATGATAATATGGTTGATATCAATAATGATAATATTTATTACAATAACATGGTAATTCATGCAAGTAAAACTGATTAAATAATCATGGAAATGGTGATATCTAAGTCCTTTAATATGTCGCTGAATTTTTATATATAAAATCGAAATTGTCTTCCTTAAGATTGCCTCACCATTCACTTTCTTTGCGTTCACATCGGCGCCCTTGACGATGAGCTCCTCGGCCGCCGCCTCGTGACCTTTTTGGGCTGCTAAGTGTAACGGAGTCGATCCTGAAAACGGAAGATAATGATCATGGAATAGAGGCACATATTACATGTTTATGTATATATGTGTATGTGTCTGGGATCTGCACTGACGAATTACAAACGGAGCGATTTCAAGGACGGAACATCTTACAAACTTGCTACGGACTCTGACTCGATTTCCTGAGATTGTGGCAGTGCACTCGTGCAATTGCATAAGACAGGCACGTGAGTCAAAGGAGCAGAATGAAGATGGTGTACAGAAGAAAGTAATAAAGAAAAGAGCCACTTATTTCATATTTCGTTTCATAAATACTACTTTCTTGTTTTTCCTCCTGAATCTATTACAACAAAAAAATGTTTCTCACATGTATTATTATCAGAACACGCACACACACACACATGTGTATGTGCATCATACACACACACAAACACACTTATGTGTGTCTGTGTGTGTGATGTGTTATAATAAAAATACGTGTGGGAAACATGCCCTAATGCCAACTCTGGATAAATCTGGAAATTCCGGTAAGTTAAAACGGCCACCAAACGTTATCTTGAAATTTTAACTGGATTCCCTGAAACGGGGAAAAATGGTGACATTTTTCATTCACATGGATCTGTCACACCCGAAATGGTGAGTTTTTCATGCATACAAATTATATATATATATATATATATATATATATATATATATATATATATATATATATATATATATATATGTATGTATATATATATATATGAAATGAATGAGAAAGACAGAAAAATAGCAAGTACAAATAAAATACATGATAACGCAGAACAGATAACATTCTAAGCCTGCGTAACCCGGTGATAGCACAATAGGATCATATCAATGGGAACATTAAATCAATTTATAACTGCAATGAGTTGAAATGTACACTGGTGCCACATGCATTTCTACCATTATTCATGTCTGATTACCATCATTTCTTTACTAATTTCTGCATTACTAATACTTTTGTCTTTGTTCTTGTGGAGTCTCCTTCATTTTCTCTTCTGACATACTGAATGAACGAACTAAACCTACGGAAGAATGGGAGGAAGTTCTTGAATTCTCAAGGAATTGCCCAGAGTGTCTCCTCCCTGATAAGAATGATAGAATTTTACGAGGTCGCTGCTACCGCCGATTCCTGATACCTTTGCGAGTCGAGTCTTAATCATGCCTGGATTTGGCTTACCTCCATCTGCCTTTGCGTTCGGTTCGGCTCCCTTGCCTATCAACATCTCCACCATCGCCGTGTGACCATTAAAAGCAGCCAAGTGAAGTGGTGTGTAACCTGAAACAGGAAGATGCGTTATATTTTTATTCCGTTTCCCGAAGGTAAATAAACGAGAAATGAAGATAATTCATATATACGAACGGTTGGTTAGGAATGAGACGAATGTAGTGGATCGAATGCCTAAAAAAAAGACACATTTCATTTTGCATTTTATATTTCGTATCATAAAACACGCTCGTTCTTAATCTCTATAAAACATTATTTCTCACATTATTATGATTATACATGCATACGCATATATGTGTGTGTGTGCACACATGTGTTTGTGTGTGTGCATATATATATATATATATATATATATATATATATATATATATATATATATATATATATATATATATATATATATGTGTGTGTGTGTAAATGTATATATATTTATACATATATATACGTGTGCGTATTTGCATGCGCATGTTGCCATGTCACCTCTGAATAAATCTAGAAATTTGGGTAGATGATAAACAAACGTTATCTTGAAATTTCTTGATTTTTCATACCTTTTTATGTGTACAAAAGGAATAATAATAAAATTAATGAGAGACAGAAAGAGAGTCGAAATCAGTGACATGACAACGTGGAGCAGAGAACTTTATGAGCCTGTCATAACGCCCATCATACTACAACAGGAAATGAGTTGAAACGTGCGCGAGGGAGATGGCTGCTGTCATTCATTTTCCACTTACTCCTGTTATCTTTATAACCTTTGCTATAGTTACTGATACTATTGTCATTATTCATCCCTTGCCGATCAACATCACCATCGCCTTGTGACCTTTTCCAGCAGCCAAGTGAAGTGTGCAGCAAGAAGATGCGCTTTACTTTTTTTTATTCCTTTTCCCGATGATAAATAAAAGAGAAAAGGAGAACATACATATGTACGGCTAGCTAGGAATGAAAGGAATGAAGTGAATGGAGTTGTTAGATGCACAAGTGCCGAATGACCAGCTGAAATTAGTACCTATCCAGACCCACTGATATCCCGAAAGGAGGCTGAGTATACTATTACAGGGGTCATGCTTCAGGTCATTTACCGAGAGCCATGCCTGTGGCCATTTACAGAGAGTCATGCTTGAAGCCATGTACGGGGAGTCATATTTGTGAAACATGTATTCAAGCCACGTACCATCTATGAATAGCACCAGCAAAATGCCTTCCGTCTTGATTTTAATTTTATAGAAATACCCTTGGCATTCTTTATCATCTAACAGTCTTATTTATTTATCTTTTTTTTATTTATTCATTTATGTATCTAATTTGCTTTTAATATGGATTTTGCTTTATAATAGTCTTAATTCCTTTCACTCCTTAGAATATCTTCTCCAAATCTTTCTCTATGGCGTTTTTACTATAACGATATTAGTAATAATGATGGTAATGACAAAAAAGACAATAATAATACTGATGATAATATGGTTGATATAATGATAATATTTATTACAATAACATGGTAATTCATGCAAGTAAAACTGATTAAATAATCATGGAAATGGTGATATCTAAGTCCTTTAATATGTCCCTGAATTTTTATATAAAATCGAAATTGTCTTCCTTAAGATTGCCTCACCATTCTCGTCCTTTGCGTTCACATCGGCGCCCTTGACGATGAGCTCCTCGGCCGCCGCCTCGTGACCTCTTGGGCTGCGAAGTGTAACGGAGTAGACCCTGAAAGGAGAAGATAATGATCAAGGACAAAGGTGTGAGTATATATGTGTGTGTGTGTGCGCGCGCGCGTGTGTGTGTGTGCTTATATATATGTATATATATATATATATACATATGTACATATATATTAATACACACACATATATATACTTATATATATGTATATATAAATACATATGTACATATATATAATACACACACACATATATACGTGTGTGTTCATATATATATATATATATATATATATATATATATATATATATATATATATATATATATACTATACTATATATATATATATATATATATATATATATATATATATATATATTCACATATGTATATATACATATATATATAAGTATATATATGTGTATCTATGCACATTTGGCAACAAATCGAAGTAAACATAGCGTAATTAGCATTTTTTTAAGGAGGTTAAAACCCTAGGTAGTTTGTAACAAAGAGTATGATTTGTCGAATATAAATGACCAGTGAGTGTATAAGTGGATATTTATTTTAACCTAAGTAAATCATTTGATTTTTTATTTTCTTCAAACAATTGCTAACAGCACATGTGATATTAGTTGTCGTTGAATTTGTATTGTGTTATTCTTCAAATACGATATCCTGGAATGGTTTGTTTATCGAAAGGCAACACCTGTAGCGGTCAGGTGGCATTTTCCGCTTCTTTCAAGACAACAAATATAAATGTTTCGTGAAACACGAAAAGCTTTAAGCACCTCTATATTGCAACAAAATCAAACAAAAAATAGATTAAAAGACCTGTGCCGTAGCTGCACCATCTAGTACAGGCTAATCGATTTATCAAAGTGATATTTTTTTTTCTCCTTGCCAGAACCAAACGCTTATTCAATGAACAAAAGCTACATTATATTCTTCATCACAGAATGTAAAGATGCTTCATCATTGTGTGTGTGTGTGTGTGTGTGTGTGTGTGTGTGTGTGTGTGTGTGTGTGTGGCTTCTATGGAAGTTAATACTTAGTGGCGAGTTATGAAACAATATGTATAATTCGTTTCGGTTCTTCTGAATGTCTTTTATCTTAAGCTAAAATCTGATCATAGTTTTCGCCGCTATTATTTCTTAAGTCTTGTCGTTTCTAAAGGGAGACGCATCCAAATTCGAGCAGT
>NW_020872870.1:298219-303219 GCF_003789085.1 Penaeus vannamei
TGAATGAACAAACACAACCTACGGAAGAATGGGAGGAAGTTCTTGAATTCTCAAGGAATTGCCCAGAGTGTCTCCTCCCTGATATGAATGATAGAATTTTACGAGGTCGCTGCTACCGCCGATTCCCGATACCTTTGCGAGTCGAGTCTTAACCATGCCTGGATTTGGCTTACCTCCATCTGCCTTTGCATTCGGTTCGGCTCCCTTGCCTATCAACATCTCCACCATCGCCCTGTGACCGTTTCCAGCAGTCAGGTGAAGTGGTGTGTAACCTGAAACAGGAAGATGCATTATATTTTCATTCCGTTTCCCGAACGTAAATAAACGAGAAATGAAGATAATACATACTTACGAACGGTTGGTTAGGAATGAGACGAATGAAGTGGATCGAATGGTTAGTTTGTATACGTACCAAATGAAGTACCAAAAGACGAGAATGCTACCGCTGCATAACACAGTGGTAGCGGTAGTGAAAGGAACAATGAATAAGGTACGGACAACACTTGCCTTACGACACTGATTTACCGAAAGGAGGCCGAGTGTAGTATACACAGGAGCCATTTACAGTACATGGGCATGCCTGAGGCCACGTACACAGAGCCATGTTTGATGCACCATTTATATAAATCCAAGGCTCAAGCCACGCACCATGCCTTCCCTCCTGATTTTTAATTTACTAAAGGTACCCTTGATACGTGCGGTTATTTGACAGCCTTATCATCTATCAGTTTTATCTTCCTTTGCTTTCCATGTGGCTTTTGCTTTATAGCAGTCGCTCGTATGTTCCTTCCACTGATTAGAATGTTTTCTCCCAATCCTATTCCTCTGTGGCGTAACAATGATAATTATAATGATTGTAATGATACTACTGCTTGTAATAATGATAGGAAATATAATGATATTGAAAATAAAAGCAATAACAATAGTGATACTGATATTAATAAGGATATCAATACCGATTATACTGATCACAATAACATGGTAATTCATACAAGTACATTCATAGAAAACAGTCATGGAAATGGTGATATCTAAGTCCTTTAATATGTCCCTAAAATGTTATATTTAAAATCAAAATTATCTTCCCTAAAATTGCCTCACCATCCTTGTCCTTTGCGTTCACATCGGCGCCCTTGACGATGAGCTTCTTGGCCGCCGCCTCGTGACCTTCTTCGGCTGCGCAGTGTAACGCAGTATCCGCTGAAAGGAGAAGAAAATGATCAAGGAACAAAGGTATGAGTGTGTGTGTATATATATATATATATATATATATATATATATATATATATATATATATATATATATATATATATTTGTGTGTGTGTGTGTGTTTGTATGTGTGTATATTTAGATATATTTGTATATACATATATATATATATATAATAATATATATAATATATATATATATATATAATATATATATATATATATATATATATATATATATATATTAATACACACACGTATATATATTTGCGTGTGTTCATATATACATATATATGTATATATATTGTATGTATATGTATGTATGTATATATGTATGTATATTAAAACATATATGTATGTAGATACATATTCATATATATGTATATATATGTATATATATGCATATATATATATATATATATATATATATATATATATATATATATATATATATATATATATATATATATGGGATCAGCATAGAGGAATTACAGACGGAGAGGTTTCGAGGACGGAACATCTTCACGCGAGTCAAAGGAATGCAGGATATTTTGCGGGGAAAAAGGGATAATATACCTTAAAGAAAGGAGATACCATATTAATTTCATATTTCTTTCATAAATACCACTTTTATATTTGGTTTTCCTCTGTAATCTGTTTTTTACAGAAAATTGTTTCTCACATGTTTCATCATAATTACTCACACACACACACATATATACACATGCGTATATGTATGCATACATATGTGTGTGCGAATGTTTGTATGTATACATATAAGCCGTTTTACTAATTAAACCCCTTTAATCCCCCCTTCCCCCTTCCCTTAGACGACGGTGTCTACGCACTGTCACTGTACTGAGCCACGGCAAGTGGAAGCGCGTGGGGGTGGGGCGGGGGGGGGGGGAGTAACAAGGTACCCTTGGTCACACACTATATATTACTATGTCCCGGTCGCGGAGAGCTTCAAGGAAACCGGGCAATGGATAACTTTGATAATACTGCAGCTGGTTTTCTTTTGGACATCAAAGATTCCAGATTTTTTTTTTTTTAATACTTTTATTCATTTTCTTTTAATATTCCGTAATGATGAGCACATTCCGTCCCTCTGAAGGCAGCATCCTTTCCCTTAAGCTATTAACATTCTTGTTTTAAGGCTTCTCAGTTCCTTTTTTTTATCGTTTAAGTTTTTTACGGGCTTTGTTTAAGTAAAACGGGAACTTAATGGGTGTGGGGGGGAGGGAGGAACTGCCCTCTATTGAGAAGCATATTATATTGACTTTTTCTGACCCAAGTGTCCCCTCATCTTATAGCCTCATTTGCTGAGGTGGTATATATACACCCAGAGAAGCCAGGCCAAGGGGTGAGCATCTCTCAGCAGTATGACCCGGCATTTGGATTAGAGATTCTTTGTGTGTTTGTGTGTGTGCGCGCGTGTATGTGTGTGTGTGTGGTGGGTTTGCTTGCAAGGTCATATACTGAAGGGCAGTAAGATGGATTTTTTTTTTTTTTTTTTTTTTTTTTTAAGGTGTACCCTTTCTTTATGGAGGTGGTTTATGATTTGTTTTAATTTTTTCTCGTGTGGTATTTGTATTTCATGTTCGCTTTTAATGTCGTTTTTAGAAGTGAACTTTTATAGTTACTCTACGTTCTGCACGTTTAATGGAATATTTTATCAAATAAATGTAACTCCTATGTACTTAATGTTTAAGGTATCCCTATATGCACTCCCTCGGTTATTAAAAGCTAGATCTAAAGGAATCTGAAGATCAGATGTCATTTTAAATAATGATTTAAGAGAAAGATAAATGAGATGATAATAAATTAGATGAGAGATTGAGATGAAGGCGGACGGTATTTTCTATGGTATCTCAATTTCCACGATATGAACATAAATGAGATGAAAAAGGTCGTGGAAAATTTAAATCTTGAAATAATATGTTTCAGCGGGAGTGTCCAGTTGATGAAGAGTTCTGTTAGAATTCTGTAGACTCTTTTGTTTGCATATTACAAATTCAAAACCGTAAATCTATACCTTCCATCGGCTTTTGGCCGACGCGCACTCCACCTCGGACTTAAAAACCACGCTAACCTAAGAGCTAACCATTGACACTTGATGTGGTCATTTCTTTAAACTTACACTATCTAGTTTCATTTACCCTCTTCTAGGCGCCTCTAACTTTCCTTACACATAAACTAACATTCCTGGATGAACTAACCAGGTGGTGGCATCAAGAATTCCATACCAAGGGTTGGTGATTTTTTATGGGTTCTATTTACTATAAATCACTACATCATCAGACACTGACGTCATATGACGATCACAGGACCACAGTTCGGTCGCTCTCGTTCCTTTCGACATTCTTACATCATGTTCCCATGTAGTCTCCAGTTTGAGAGCATGTTTTGACATGCTACGTCCTGAGAGATCGTTCTTCCACTCCTGTCATACAGCTCTGATTTCTGGCAGAGACGATCACTCCTCATGCATGCACGACCAGCTAAACGTTACACTCAGTAACCCTTTTGTGCTTACACCACATGACGCTCCATGCTATACTTCTTCTCTGACGCGCAGCTGAGCATCAATTGCAATAACCACGCTGACCTTGTGTCAGCGGCGCATTCCTCCTCCCCTCGTTCGTGCAGACTAGACTCCAGACTTATCACGTGATCCTCTCACTGCTTTTTCTTTGATTCTACACCCGCATCGCCAACGCTGTCCCCAGTCTCCTTAGACCTCCCAGGTAACATTATTTCCCTACCTGTCATGAACGCCAGGCTTCCTTCCTTCGATAATCAGCTGGACCCCTTCAATTTTATCCCTCTTTCCCCTTCTCACGTGATCTACGGGTTCCCCGTCTTGTCTACCTTTACTGGCATTGCTATTGTTATCTTAGGGTTTGTACTCTACCGTTGCCTCGTGACGAAGCCACCGTTGCGTAAGTTGCATCTTGCCTTTGGTGGAGCCAACACTTCAAGCACATGGGCACCATGTTGCCTGTCCCCATGTTACCATACGTATGGTGTGTTACCACATGTATTTATCCTCCCTGTATTCACATAAGTATCTATATTATGCAATTTTGTGTCGCTTGCTACTCCGTTGTATTTTTCCATCCACAATCTTACTATCATTATTGTGTTTTTTCGGTATATATATATATATATATATATATATATATATATATATATATATATATATATATATATATATATATATATATATATATATATATATATATATACTCAGTGAGAGACAGAATAGAAATAAACAAAGTGACATGATAGCGTGGAACAAATAACTTTATATGCCTGTTGTAACGCCGATCATAGTACAACAGGATCAAATCAACGGAAGTTACGAATTGAAATGTACGCGAGGGAGATGGATGGTGTCATACATTTTCCACTTATTAATGTATAACTTAACCATTGCTAATCTCTATAATTTCTAATACTATTGTCTTCATTGTTGTAGCGTCTCCATTCTCTCTTCTGATATATACCGAATGATCAGACCCGACCGACGTACGAATGGAACAAAGGTGCTTTTGAATTCTGAAGGAATTCCCAGTTTGTCTCCTTCCTGATAATGTTATCTTTGCTGAAGCCGATTCCTGATACCTTTGCGAATCGAGTCTTAATCATGCCTGGATTTGACTTACCTCCATCTACCTTTGCATTCGGTTCGGCTCCCTTGCCTATCAACATCTCCACCATCACCCTGTGACTTTTAAAAGCAGTCACGTGAAATGGTGTGCAGCAGGAAGATGCGTGTTATTTTTTTAT
>NW_020872870.1:317558-322558 GCF_003789085.1 Penaeus vannamei
TATTAAGTAGGTATAGGTAAACATTTCACAGAAAGCATCTAACTAATTAATATATAACATTAATGAATTGTATAATGATAATGAAATTATATAATATAATTAACAATGATGATACACATAGAGCGTTTTCGGTGGACCTCACGCTTTTCACTTCGGCAGCATGTGGGTAGTGTCAGTGCCAGAGAGGTGACGCTCGAGCTATTATTCTCGGCGAGAGTAGCAGAGTTATTGTGATATAAGCATAATGTCTGAGATATGAGATAATAATACATATGATATCATTAGTTAAAATTATGAAATTCGGGTTTGACAATGATGTACTAAAGTAATTGATGCACAATTAATCCTTATGACCAATACTAACTATAATGTGTCCGCTGTGATATGTTGGTTTTGCTTTAAAAAACACTGTATCATCATCTTATTTGTTGTTACGAGCTTTACCGAGTGCGCGCACTGTGTATATGTATCGAATTTATCTGCTATTCCACAACGAAGAAAATTAAACCAGGGATCTCTCAATTTATCTCTCCGAAATCTACAACGAAAGATAACCCAGGGGTTACATAGAACAGGGCTATCGTTAGTCACGCAGGAATATCTGAACGTCCTCGCGCATAACAATTCTGCCGCGTATGTGTAAGGGGTTTGCACTACATACGCAGAACACGATCTCTGTTGAACGCGCCCTCGAGAAGGTTCGCACAAGCCGCCGTCCACCCAGCCGCCTCCCTGGAACCCTTCATGCCCGGCTGTGTGACCCCTGTCTTGAGATAGCGCGGGCCCTACCAAAGATTTTGACGCCAATATAACGGGGAGAGTTTTCCGCCAGCACTGAAAATGAACACCATACATATGATACTATGAGATATAGAACATAGAACAACGGAGAGTTTCTCATTACGCCATATAGCAAGACTCGCTTGATCCGTGCACAACGGCGGGCACGGAAAAAATGTAAAGACGCACATGTAAATAGAGAGCGACGAGAACACTATAACACATACCATTAGCTTGTATAGGACTGCCTAAGTGTAACTAATAATAATTTTAACAAGTGGAAGGTAATAATCGTGCACAGACAATTGCAGGTACAGTATCTATATAGCATTTGCTAGCAGTACATAGCAATGTGATCGAAATGAATACGATCAATAAGAATAACTGCTAAATAACTCTTTATTACTATTTTTACGTATCGAGTACTCTCTGATATAATTATGAAGAACAGTCCCGCATGGCTGCGAAATTCAATCGTGAAACCAAATTCAATAGGCAGTATAGACTACTGCACTCTTATTGATTACATGTGGAGTGTTGGTGTACCTCCAAGAATACCTCTCGCCGTAAGTTACATGAATGCCTCCACGTAACTATCTTATTACTATTCTCAATGCAGAGAGGGTTGCAGACTCATCGACACTCTCATCAGGCATTGCCAGAGAATCAGTTTTTTGACACTATGGAAATAGTCCACCAACAACCCGATATCGACTTATTGTATGTAGCGCGTTATATCACATGTGCGTTATCCAGATGAGCAAAGCTTTCTATAATATGTCCAAATCATATGAAATAAGGAATTATCACTTTTTAATGTAACAGTGCGATTCCATTTCGATGATTGAGCTATTGTCCTGATGGTCATAAGTTGGGATATCGCAATTTTTCGAGATGTGGTAGCTCACACGGAAAATTGTAATTCCATTACTACCTCATACTAGGCAAGTACGAGAACTCCGGACTGACACGATTAGATGGACGAAAGTAAAAAATAACCCATTCGTCTTGTTGGTCTCAAGTGGGAAGTAGAAGAGTCACTGACAAGAGGAAGCGAGGAGGAAAGGAAGATGAAGACATTCTGAAGAAACATGAAGAAACCCTATGCGGGTACAAGGAGATCACTTGATGTTAAGAGGGAATGACCAAGGCGGATTTTATTTTGTTATTTATTGTGGGTATATTGTTATGTTTTATTTTGGTATATATGTATATATTAGGTTTTTGTGCGTTCGAAAGTAAGAGGACTATGGAGGAGAGTAAAAATACATGAGTGTAAGAGGAGCGAAAATGAGAGGGTGTGTCAAGTGAGCGGCGTATGAGGTTTTAAAAAGAAGAAGATTGAGCCACATGTAGATAGGAAAGGAGAGAGCGCAATTTGAAAGAGGAATGGGGAAGAAGAAAGTGGAAGAAGGAAGGGGGAAAGAGAGGAGGAAGGGGAAGAGGGGAAGAGGGGGGAGAGAGAGACAAGAAGGAAGAAGAGGGAGAAGGGTAAGTAGAGAGAAGAAAAGGGAAGAAAAGGAGGGAGAAAAGAAAGAGGGAAGCGAAGGGAAGACGAAAGGTGGAAAGGGGAAATGGAAGGGAGATGAGGAAGGAGGTAGAAGAAAGAGGAAGGGTGAGAGGAGGAGGGAAGGGAGAGGAAGAGAAGGGGAAAGAGAATATCAGATTATCACAATTTGAGAGAGGAAGTCATTCCTTCATAATCCTACGCATTGCAACTCTTGCCTGAACGATCCTCCTCCGCCGCGTAAATCCTCCGGCCAGGCTCCTTCGCCGCCTTCGTCACCGAGGGAGCAACTCAGCCTCGAAGGGCGCGAGAGGTCGTCCTCTCTAGGGCGTCCCGGCCAGTCGTATCTGCTCGACGCCTGTTATCAGAGGGGCTGGACTCGCGCCATTTCCTCTGATAACGACCGATAACGGCAGACATGACCTGCTGTTCCGCCGTTAACGATTCGCTCTCCGGTGCCCCTCGAGGTCTCGTCAGTGCCTGCGCCGCCATGGAGGGGCGTTCCTTGAATTTGCTTCTATTTTCTATTTGCTTATTTCATCTATTTCTCCATACATTCACTTTGGTTTTAGAAGCGTTGCTCTTAGGGATCCATCCCGCCAGCGGGTCCACATTCATCAGAAACCGAGCTCTTTCAAATGGCCTTCGAGGCCTAACCATACGGCTTCTTACTCCAAGATGCAGCTTCTGTGATTCGGTTTTGATAAAGAATCTTACCAATACAATACCCGAATGGAAAAAGAAACACACACACACACACGGATGATATAGAGCAAAAATGACGAAGAAAGCGAGGGTTGGGGCGACCGCGCAGCCTCACCGAAGAAGTCCTTGGTGGCGCGGGGGGCGAGGGAGGCGAGGGCCGCCTGCAGGGCCTCGGCGTCGCCCGCTCTGGCCAGGTCCAGCTGCAAGGGAAAGACCACGCCTTAGTGCTCGCTCCCGCATCCTGCCTGTATGTGAGGACTCAGGTACCATGTAATCTGCTGCATTGTTTACCCTTTATTTCTGTATCTCTTGTGTGCGTGCATACTTTGCCATTGTATGACGCTGTTCCCATTCATCAATGTGGCTTCACACACACACACACACACACACACACACACACACACACACATATATATATATATATATATATATATATATATATATATATATATATATATATATTCATATATATGTATGTATGTATATCAGTATGTATATATATATATGTGTGTGTGTGTGTGTATTTCTATATTTCTCAGTCTCTTTCTCCTTCCCCAAGATTCTCCATATGTGTCATTCTTTTCTCTGATTGTATCTCTCTCTCTTTCTCTGTCTGTCTCGTTCTGTGTGTTTGTGTATCTAATTATATGTGACAGTTTATCTGAAAAATTACACTTTCTCTTTCACTATTTCTAATCTGTTTCTGCCTTTTCTTCTTTATTAGTGTTGTCTCTTTACTTCTCTCTCCCTTTCCATGTTTTGCACTTTGTTTTTGTTGAAAATTGTACTTACGAGGGTTTTTTGCTGGGTCCTTGGGGAAGCCATTTCTAACTCGTGGTGACACAGTGGCGATAATATGCAATAATGTACTGGCTGAGTGATAAACCTTGAGTCATATTTACCACTTTCCTTTATCTTATCTTTTTAGATAACATTGGTTACCTGTGAGCACAAGAATGCTATAAATACACACACAATTCCCAAACTAAGGGCCGGATTCACTAACATACGATCGTAACGCATTTACCATGTACCGTGTAACATGTAAACAAAACTGCATACAGCGAGATTAAAAAAAAAAAAAAAAAAAAAAAAAAAAAAAAAAGGCACCTACACATTAAAAAAAATGAATATATCTATTTGATCATATCCATCATGTGGGATATATATTTACTCTATAGATAGGAATCAATACAAACTTTTATTAATATATTATTAATAAATATTATTGATATATTATTATTAATATTAGTCCAAACAGTTTATTTACTTATATATATTTCACCATTGTTAAACAAAGAACCGGACCCAAATTTTTAGTAATCGCTATCTGTCGTCAAAGGAAATATTTCAAGCTTATTCTTGCCTATACACTTTGGAGTTTATTGTCAAAATGCCGACAGACACAGACATTGCAATACTCGTCTAGCGTTGGTATTGCCAGTTTACATATTAGTCAGGTAGTTTTTCTATATCATTTGTAATGATTATGTCAGAGAAGAATTCTATAAGAGTTCAGTTATCTATCGATTCCATGCATTCTAACATAATATAGGCCTATAGTTTTACGGGAATTTGTGTAGATTTTATTCTTGCTAGTTTCATGTGAAATTTACATTTCTTTACTATGTCCATATTGCGATATGTGTTCGCCACCATATTAGTTACATCAGTCATAAAAACAAGCCAAAACTTTGATTAAATATTGATTTTTTGATGAGATAACACGTGATGACATCATCTTAAAGAAGTTCCCAGTGCTCCGACCACTGGTAAAATTTACCATGGTAACTCGATGGCAAGTTGTTAGGGAATACCACCGCTGTCTAGTTACCATGGTGAGTATAGTTACCAATAATTTTACGATCGTAAGCGCGTTCGTGAATCCGGGCGCGGGATGGTTAACTGCAAGTCTTCTCTCCTGTGGTATTCGTTGCACAGTTTCAGAAATAAATGTTTTGGCCGAACGTTGGTTTCCCTTCTGTGCAAATATGTGTGAAGAAATATC
>NW_020872870.1:327558-330058 GCF_003789085.1 Penaeus vannamei
CAAGTAGGGCAACCCAGAGCCAATTTATGCCTTGTTATCAGGTTTCAATATTCGCTGACAATAGAGTGTCACCTCCAAGGGATGAGCTGCTTCCTTCAAGCCAGGGTCTCGGGGCACTTAAGGTGGATGTGATAACGGTCGATATGCAGTGAAACCGATGATAACAATTAAGTAATGATGATGTTGGTGAGTATAACGATATTGATAATCGTGATAAAGGTAATGAAGACCATGGTGAGAATTATAATGATATTGGCAATAATAGTAGTAGTAATAGCAGTAATAATAATAATAATCATGATGATAATGACAGAAATGAAGATATTGACACTAATAATAATGTTAATAATAATAAGGGAAATAATGATGATTAATAATGTGGATGATAGTAATAGCAATATTGGTAATGATTATAATGATATTGACAAGAACAATGATAAGGATAATAATGAAAATAAGATTGATCATATAAATGAGAATAGTAATAAGAATAACCATAATAATTACAATTATGATATTGCTAATGATAAATATCCTTTCAGTATAATGAGTATAATAATGATAATGATAATAACAGTAATAATGATGACTATAATAACGATAATAATAATGAAAATAATGACAACCATAGTAATGATAATAACAATAATAGTCATGATAATAATAATGATTATAACATTAAGAAAAAGAATGATGATAATGCTTATCATATCTATCATAATAAATACGATGTGATTACAATAATAAAAATCATAACAATAATAAATATTGTAATGGTAAATACGATGATACTCATAACAATATTAATGATTACACTAAATATAAAAATGATAAATAAATAATGATGATAATGAACATGATATATACATATATATGTATATATATATATATATATATATATATATATATATATATATATATATATATCAAATGTAAATATATATGTATATATGTATATATATACATATATACATATATATAATATATATATATATATATATATATATATATATATATATATATATATATATATATATATATATATACACATACACTCATACACATTATATATATATATATATATATATATATATATATATATATATATATATATATATATATATATATATATATATATATATATATATATATATATATATATATATATATATATATATATATATATATGTGTGTGTGTGTGTGTGTGTGTGTGTGTGTGTGTGTGTGTGTGTGTGTGTGTGTGTGTGTGTGTGTGTGTGTGTGTGTGTGTGTGTGTGTGTGTACATGTGTACATATATGTGTGTGTGTGTGTGTGTGTGTGTGTGTGTGTGTGTGTGTGTGTGTGTGTGTGTGTGTGTGTGTGTGTGTGTGTGTGTGTGTCTTTGTGTGTGTGCGTGTATATTATATATATATATATGTATATAAATAATATATATATAATATATATATATATATATATATATATATATATATATATATATATATATATATATATATATATATGCATGCATCAGATAATGAGCAATGAGCACAGAGATGGACCGCTTAAAAGTTCTCGTGAAAAGCGGAGGTATTCACAGAAACACGTCGGCAATATATTTAGACACATTTCCTTAAAATCAAAGCCAAGACAGTGGACACAACTTTGGCTTTCAAGCAGTGATTGTCCGTTAGACGTGCTCGGCATAAATAGATATATTCGTACTTAACCATCCGGGGGAAAGAAAATAATACTAAAGATACTGATGATGAATAACACTAATGATAACGGTGATGGCGAGGAGGGAGAACTTCATAATGATAATACTGACAATGGAAATATTGATATTTGATAATGGTAACAACAATTATGCTAATAGTCTTCTCTTATCATTATTAATTTGATCTCTACTTGTCAGGCAACGGCAGGCACGTTTTGTTTAGCCTGATGAGGTGTTTTCTTTTGTACAAATTAATCACATAATAATGTTTAAAGAAAGAAACATTTGACGGTAAAACTTGAGTGTAGTGAAATCATAACTATGCAGGCTTCATTACATTTTATTTTCTCTCTACCTTTTAACCCCTTCCCCCTCAGCTTGTCTTCTTTCTCTCCGTCCATTCGCCCTCTCCCCCCCTTCATTCCCCATCCTTCCCTCCCCGCCCTTCCCCTTCTCCTCCTTTCTGCTCATGGAGATGCGTCGTCACTCCCTGCTTGGGAAGACGCGCATGACTCGCATTCACTCCCTCCCTCTGGGGTCTCGTCCTCGCTCTGTGCTTGGGGAGCCTCGGGCCTCTCGATCGGCCGACGTTTCCCTCTCCGTCCGGCTTCTGCTTGCGAAGTGACTGCTTGCGGAGACTCTCTCAGAGTGTCTGCTTGCGGGGTCTTGGTCCGTTTTGTTGCTTGGGGATCTTTGCTCTTCCTTCCTTCTTCTGGCCCTGAAGCTCTGTTCCTCCCCCTGCTTTCTGCTTGCGAAGATCTCTTGGTGCCTGCTGCTTGCGGAGACTTCTTCCTCCTCGC
>NW_020872870.1:335058-345058 GCF_003789085.1 Penaeus vannamei
CTTTCACTCTCTCTCCCTCTATATCTCTGTCTTTTCTCCTCTCTCTCTTTCATTCCCTCCCTCTTTCACACTCTCTCCCTCCCCTCTTCTCTCTCTCTTTCTGTCTCTCCCCCTCCCCCTCTCTCTTTCCCTCCTTTCACTCTCCCTTTCTCTCATTCCCCTCATCTCTTTCTATGTCTCTTTCCACTTTCCTCTTCGTCTCACCTCGGTCGCCTTGAACTTCCCTTTTAAAACACCGATTTCCTTTTTCATTTCCCGAGAGTCAGCGTCTCTCGTTCTCTGCTCTCTCTCTCTCTCTCTCTCTCTCTCTCTCTCTCTCTCTCCATATATATATATATATATATATATATATATATATATATATATATATATATATATATATATATATATATATATATATATATATATATGTATGTATGTATGTATATATATCTATCTATCTATCTATCTATCTATCTATCTATCTATCTATCTATATATATATATATATATATATATATATATATATATATATATATATATCGCTTCCTGCTCCTAATTGTCAGTAAAGGCTCTTCATCTTTCTCTCTCTCTTTCTCTCTATATATCTCTTCTTCCCTCTCATCCCTATCTGAAATCTCAATCTTCCTTTCTTTATCTCACCTCAAGTGACTTGATCTTCTCGTCTCTACTTGCAACTGTTTCCTTTAAACCGACTATTTCATTCTGCATCCTCAGAATCTCCGCCTCTTTTTCTTGTTGATTTTCTGCGACGTTCCGCAGCTCTGCTTTGTGTTCCTCCTGGAAAGAAATGGATCGCTTAAGCCTTCCAGGTCTTTACTGAAAATCGTGGATGTACAGTGGGCGTGTGGGCATGTGCCTCGTGTGAGTCTGTATCTGAATGAGCGTGTACACACACACATATACACACAAACATTGACCGGACTCTGGTGCGGTTTCCCAAAGCTCCTCGTATCTAGCTTCACCTACTTCTCCAAGAATGGTGACGAGCTACTCAAAATCTACTTTATCGCCAGGTATTATAACCATTGCAGTGGCTTGGCAGATTCAAACTGATACCTTGTATACACCTGACTACAGCATGTTCCATCGCCTCCGTGCAAACAGACGGGGGGAAGGGGGGGGGATATTCTGCAATTATTATTACATTTGTTATAATGATGACTATGATTATCACTATCATTGTTATTATTGTTAGATACACAGGTACGTATACATATGTATACTTACTAATTTAGAGACACTTTCCACCCTCTCTTTCATTCCCTCCTTCACCCCAACTCTCTTTCTCTTTCTTTCCCTCCCTCCTTCTCTCTCTCTCCTTCCTTCCATCCCTCTCTCTCTTTTTCTCTCTCTTCCCCTCTTAGGTTCCCTTAATTTCCTCTCCGTCTCACCTCAATCGCTTTGATCTTGTCTTTCAAAGCACTGATTTCCTTCTTCAAATTCTGAGAATCAGCGTCTCTCTTTCTCTGGTCTTCTTTAATGCTCTTCAGTTCCTTTTTGTGTTTATTCTGCAAAGGAGAAATGGTATATACACGTGTGTTTACTCGTAAATTCTTGACTCTGAAGAGATTCCTATTTCTGTTTCTATCTGTCGCTCTTCCACCTCCTCTTCTCTCTCTCATATACACACATACATGCATTAACACACACTTTCTATTCATGTGTATGTATATTTGAGTACACAACATATACAAACTCTTTCTAGCTCTCACTTTCTCTTCTCTCTCACTTTCCTCTCTCTCACACCCACACACTCCTCTCTCTCTTTCTCTCTTTTTTTTTCTCAAACTCTCTCTCTGTCATTCTCTCTCTTCTCCCTCTCTTCTCTGTCATTCTCTCCCCTTCTCCCTCTCTCCCTCCCTATCTCTCTCTCCTCTCTCTCTTCTCTCTTCCTCTCTCTATCCACCTCCCTGTCTCTGTCTCTCACTCATCCATTCACTCACCCACTCTCTATCTATCCATCTATTTGTCTATCTCTCACTCTCTCTTTCTGATGTAATTTCCATTTCCCCCTCGACCGGTTCCCCTGCACAACGCAAGTCTTTCTTCCTGAAACAGCAGATCCACTACAGAAGCTCCATCTCTCACTGACCTGAAGCGACATGTTTTCTCTCCGTAGGCTGGCCTTTCCCTTTTCAGCTGCGAGGTATTTCTCCATTATTTCTATCTGTAAATCGAATCATCCTGGTGAGCAGGGAATTGATTCAATATTGATTAGGCTGTATAACGAAAAAGAAAAAGAAAATCATTCGCCATGTATGGAAACAGAAGCTAGCATCGTAAAAATCCAGTAAATTATAAATTAAGTTTCTACCAGCAGTTTCCAGCGCCATTACCAGCGAGATGCCTTTGAAGATTTCCATGTCGTAATTTGCAGGTGTGGAAGTTCCTTCCAGCAGTTCCTTGGGAGTCATTCCTTGGCGGTTCTCCACGTTTGTTGCGGCGCCAAGTTTCACCAGCATAAACAGGACATGGAGATGGCCTTGGGAAGCTGCAATGTGTAGTGCTGTATCCCCTGACAAGAATAAAAGTATTATCAAAGCTAAAAGACTATGCATTTTAGCTCGTTTTCTATATTACTTGAATTCTATCCATTGTCAGTCGATTCATTTATCCTTTTGTGTGTGTGTGTACTCCCAATATTTCGAGCTGTTGCTGCCATGACTTATCAAAATTTGGTTCGGTGCACCAAATGAGGTAATTCGACACTTTTACCGAGTTCATCCACTCAAAATATTCTTCAGTTCATTGGAAGGTTTTCTCCCGACCTTCGCGCTTTCTATAACGAAAGAAGCATTGTCTCGGCCTGGGCAATAGGTATGTTTGCTGAAAGATAACTCATTGAATAAAGTCCGCCTTGAATCGTTATCTGTAGCTTTGATGTCTTCAAAAGCACTGACACACAGCAATTCAATAGAGAGAAACACACATACATACATATATGTATATATACTGGAGGAATTAGAAAGTAAGGAAGAGCAGGAAGTAGGGAGTAGGAAGGAGCGAGGTGAAGGGACACAGGCCACAGGCAGTTCAAGAATAAAGGGGTTGAAGGTTAAGAGAGAGACATGCGACTCGGAAGGGGGCTAAGGGGAAAGGGGAGGGAAGAGGGGCGTGTGAGAAGCGAAATGGAGGAGGATGCAAGGAGAGGGAGAGAGGGAAAGGGGAAGGTAGAGGGGTGTGGGAGAGGAGAAAGGGGGAAGGCTGGAAGGAGAGGGAGAAAGGGAAATGACGAAGGGCGCGCTGGTAGGACTTGAAGAAGTATGTGAATGCCATTTTTTTCCTGGATGAAAGAAGTGAGGATAAGGAAGAAATGCCAGAAGTCACGATAATCACGAGTGGACGATCCTTAAGGGATTCTCAAAGGATTCTCAAGGGATCCTGAAAGATGACAAAGGAGACTGGGTCCTTCCGACAGCCACCCAATCGGGCGGAAGTGACCGAGAGGGACGAAGGGATTCTCGTGCACATAAAAAAAGAAAAAGAGAGAAAAAAAATCAACCCGAATGTCTCCCCCCTGATAAGACCTCCCCAACATGACGTCATCGATGCCGTACCACGTCTTCCCGAAGCAACGACGCCCAAGGTCTATGTAAGTATGTAGACCTTGACGACGCCACTCGTATCTAGAGTAACCTCCATCTGCCTCTGCGTTAACGTCGGATCTTTTTTGTTTTTTTGTTGTTTTGTTTTCCGAAGACAAATCAGTGGTAAGCAGAGGTGAATGAAATAACCTATGTAACGTATGTAATATGAACGCTCGTAAAATATATATATACAAAGAAATATGTGCCTAGAAATTCGTGTGTACGCCCATGAATTCTCTTATTTTCATTCGCATTAAATGCATTATATATGTATATGTACATATATATGTATATATAAACATATTTAGACATATAAATGCATAAATGTGCGTCTGTATATATACACATACATATACATACACATATACATACATGCATATATATATACACATGTATATATATGCATGTATAGTCTATATATTTATATTATCCTCCTTCCCCCCTCTCAGAAAGATAGCGAGTACAAAGCAAAATGACACAGGATAAAGCTGAACAGATAACATTCTAAGCCTGGCGTAATCCCAGTGATAGCATAATAGGATCATATCAATGGGAACATTAAATCAATTTATATATGTAATGAGTTGAAATGTACGTGAGGAAGATGACTGGTGCTACATGCATTACTACCATTATTCATGTCTGATTACACCCCATTACATTACTAATTTCTGTCATTACTGATACTATTTTTGTCTCCTTCATTTTCTCTTCTGACATACTGAATGAACAAACACAACCTACGGAAGAATGGGAGGAAGTTCTTGAATTCTCAAGGAATTGCCCAGAGTGTCTCCTCCCTGATATGAATGATAGAATTTTACGAGGTCGCTGCTACCGCCGATTCCCGATACCTTTGCGAGTCGAGTCTTAACCATGCCTGGATTTGGCTTACCTCCATCTGCCTTTGCATTCGGTTCGGCTCCCTTGCCTATCAACATCTCCACCATCGCCCTGTGACCGTTTCCAGCAGTCAGGTGAAGTGGTGTGTAACCTGAAACAGGAAGATGCATTATATTTTCATTCCGTTTCCCGAACGTAAATAAACGAGAAATGAAGATAATACATACTTACGAACGGTTGGTTAGGAATGAGACGAATGAAGTGGATCGAATGGTTAGTTTGTATACGTACCAAATGAAGTACCAAAAGACGAGAATGCTACCGCTGCATAACACAGTGGTAGCGGTAGTGAAAGGAACAATGAATAAGGTATGGACAACACTTGCCTTACGACACTGATTTACCGAAAGGAGGCCGAGTGTAGTATATACAGGGGCCATTTACAGTACATGGGCCATGCCTGAGGCCACGTACACAGAGCCATGTTTGATGCACCATTTATATAAATCCAAGGCTCAAGCCACGCACCATGCCTTCCCTCCTGATTTTTAATTTACTAAAGGTACCCTTGATACGTGCGGTTATTTGACAGCCTTATCATCTATCAGTTTTATCTTCCTTTGCTTTCCATGTGGCTTTTGCTTTATAGCAGTCGCTCGTATGTTCCTTCCACTGATTAGAATGTTTTCTCCCAATCCTATTCCTCTGTGGCGTAACAATGATAATTATAATGATTGTAATGATACTACTGCTTGTAATAATGATAGGAAATATAATGATATTGAAAATAAAAGCAATAACAATAGTGATACTGATATTAATAAGGATATCAATACCGATTATACTGATCACAATAACATGGTAATTCATACAAGTACATTCATAGAAAACAGTCATGGAAATGGTGATAATTAAGTCCTTTAATATGTCCCTAAAATGTTATATTTAAAATCAAAATTATCTTCCCTAAAATTGCCTCACCATCCTTGTCCTTTGCGTTCACATCGGCGCCCTTGACGATGAGCTTCTTGGCCGCCGCCTCGTGACCTTCTTCGGCTGCGCAGTGTAACGCAGTATCCGCTGAAAGGAGAAGAAAATGATCAAGGAACAAAGGTATGAGTGTGTGTGTGTATATATATATATATATATATATATATATATATATATATATATATATATATATATATATATATATTATGTGTGTGTGTGTGTGTTTGTATGTGTGTATATTTAGATATATGTATATACATATTATATATATATATATATATATATATATATATATATATATATATATATATATATATATATATATATATATATATATATATTAATACACACACGTATATATATTTGTGTGTTCATATATACATATATATGTATATATATGTATGTATATATGTATGTATGTATATATGTATGTATATAAAACATATATGTATGTAGATACATATTCATATATATGTATATATATATATATGCATATATATATATATATATATATAATATATATATATATATATATATATATATATATATATATATATGGGATCAGCATAGAGGAATTACAGACGGTTTCGAGGACGGAACATCTTTCACGCGAGTCAAAGGAATGCAGGATATTTTGCGGGGAAAAAGGGATAATATACCTTAAAGAAAGGAGATACCATATTAATTTCATATTTCTTTCATAAATACCACTTTTATATTTGGTTTTCCTCTGTAATCTGTTTTTTACAGAAAATTGTTTCTCACATGTTTCATCATAATTACTCACACACACACACACATATATACACATGCGTATATGTATGCATACATATGTGTGTGCGAATGTTTGTATGTATACATATAAGCCGTTTTACTAATTAAACCCCTTTAATCCCCCTTCCCCCTTCCCTTAGACGACGGTGTCTACGCACTGTCACTGTACTGAGCCACGGCAAGTGGAAGCGCGTGGGGTGGGGCGGGGGGGGGGGAGTAACAAGGTACCCTTGGTCACACACTATATATTACTATGTCCCGGTCGCGGAGAGCTTCAAGGAAACCGGGCAATGGATAACTTTGATAATACTGCAGCTGGTTTTCTTTTGGACATCAAAGATTCCAGATTTTTTTTTTTTTTTTTATTCATTTTCTTTTAATATTCCGTAATGATGAGCACATTCCGTCCCTCTGAAGGCAGCATCCTTTCCCTTAAGCTATTAACATTCTTGTTTTAAGGCTTCTCAGTTCCTTTTTTTATCGTTTAAGTTTTTTACGGGCTTTGTTTAAGTAAAACGGGAACTTAATGGGTGTGGGGGGAGGGAGGAACTGCCCTCTATTGAGAAGCATATTATATTGACTTTTTCTGACCCAAGTGTCCCCTCATCTTATAGCCTCATTTGCTGAGGTGGTATATATACACCCAGAGAAGCCAGGCCAAGGGGTGAGCATCTCTCAGCCGTATGACCCGGCATTTGGATTAGAGATTCTTTGTGTGTTTGTGTGTGTGCGCGCGTGTATGTGTGTGTGTGTGGTGGGTTTGCTTGCAAGGTCATATACTGAAGGGCAGTAAGATGGATTTTTTTTTTTTTTTTTTTTTTTTTTTAAGGTGTACCTTTCTTTATGGAGGTGGTTTATGATTTGTTTTAATTTTTTCTCGTGTGGTATTTGTATTTCATGTTCGCTTTTAATGTCGTTTTTAGAAGTGAACTTTTATAGTTACTCTACGTTCTGCACGTTTAATGGAATATTTTATCAAATAAATGTAACTCCTATGTACTTAATGTTTAAGGTATCCCTATATGCACTCCCTCGGTTATTAAAAGCTAGATCTAAAGGAATCTGAAGATCAGATGTCATTTTAAATAATGATTTAAGAGAAAGATAAATGAGATGATAATAAATTAGATGAGAGATTGAGATGAAGGCGGACGGTATTTTCTATGGTATCTCAATTTCCACGATATGAACATAAATGAGATGAAAAAGGTCGTGGAAAATTTAAATCTTGAAATAATATGTTTCAGCGGGAGTGTCCAGTTGATGAAGAGTTCTGTTAGAATTCTGTAGACTCTTTTGTTTGCATATTACAAATTCAAAACCGTAAATCTATACCTTCCATCGGCTTTTGGCCGACGCGCACTCCACCTCGGACTTAAAAACCACGCTAACCTAAGAGCTAACCATTGACACTTGATGTGGTCATTTCTTTAAACTTACACTATCTAGTTTCATTTACCCTCTTCTAAGCGCCTCTAACTTTCCTTACACATAAACTAACATTCCTGGATGAACTAACCAGGTGGTGGCATCAAGAATTCCATACCAAGGGTTGGTGATTTTTTATGGGTTCTATTTACTATAAATCACTACATCATCAGACACTGACGTCATATGACGATCACAGGACCACAGTTCGGTCGCTCTCGTTCCTTTCGACATTCTTACATCATGTTCCCATGTAGTCTCCAGTTTGAGAGCATGTTTTGACATGCTACGTCCTGAGAGATCGTTCTTCCACTCCTGTCATACAGCTCTGATTTCTGGCAGAGACGATCACTCCTCATGCATGCACGACCAGCTAAACGTTACACTCAGTAACCCTTTTGTGCTTACACCACATGACGCTCCATGCTATACTTCTTCTCTGACGCGCAGCTGAGCATCAATTGCAATAACCACGCTGACCTTGTGGTCAGCGGCGCATTCCTCCTCCCTCGTTCGTGCAGACTAGACTCCAGACTTATCACGTGATCCTCTCACTGCTTTTTCTTTGATTCTACACCCGCATCGCCAACGCTGTCCCCAGTCTCCTTAGACCTCCCAGGTAACATTATTTCCCTACCTGTCATGAACGCCAGGCTTCCTTCCTTCGATAATCAGCTGGACCCCTTCGATTTTATCCCTCTTTCCCCTTCTCACGTGATCTACGGGTTCCCCGTCTTGTCTACCTTTACTGGCATTGCTATTGTTATCTTAGGGTTTGTACTCTACCGTTGCCTCGTGACGAAGCCACCGTTGCGTAAGTTGCATCTTGCCTTTGGTGGAGCCAACACTTCAAGCACATGGCACCATGTTGCCTGTCCCCATGTTACCATACGTATGGTGTGTTACCACATGTATTTATCCTCCCTGTATTCACATAAGTATCTATATTATGCAATTTTGTGTCGCTTGCTACTCCGTTGTATTTTTCCATCCACAATCTTACTATCATTATTGTGTTTTTTCGGTATATATATATATATATATATATATATATATATATATATATATATATATATATATATATATATATATATATATATATATATATATACTCAGTGAGAGACAGAATAGAAATAAAACAAAGTGACATGATAGCGTGGAACAAATAACTTTATATGCCTGTTGTAACGCCGATCATAGTACAACAGGATCAAATCAACGGAAGTTACGAATTGAAATGTACGCGAGGGAGATGGATGGTGTCATACATTTTCCACTTATTAATGTATAACTTAACCATTGCTAATCTCTATAATTTCTAATACTATTGTCTTCATTGTTGTAGCGTCTCCATTCTCTCTTCTGATATATACCGAATGATCAGACCCGACCGACGTACGAATGGAACAAAGGTGCTTTTGAATTCTGAAGGAATTCCCAGTTTGTCTCCTTCCTGATAATGTTATCTTTGCTGAAGCCGATTCCTGATACCTTTGCGAATCGAGTCTTAATCATGCCTGGATTTGACTTACCTCCATCTACCTTTGCATTCGGTTCGGCTCCCTTGCCTATCAACATCTCCACCATCACCCTGTGACTTTTAAAAGCAGTCACGTGAAATGGTGTGCAGCAGGAAGATGCGTGTTATTTTTTTATTCCGTTTACCGAAAACAAACGGAAAAGGAGATATTTCATTCACACGAACGGTTGGATAGGAATGAAGCGAATGAAGTGGATCGAGTTGTTAGTTTGTACACGTGCCAAATGACCAGCTGAAAAAAGCACTGATCGAGACCCATATGATTATCAAAGGACTGAGAGATGGACATCACCTACCTTGATGCACTGATATCCCGAAAGGAGGCTGAGTGCAGTATTACATGAGGTCATGCTTCAGGTCATTTACCGAGAGCCATGCCTGTGGCCATTTACAGGAAGCCATACTTGACGTCATACTTAAAGTAATTCAAGCCACGTACCATCTATGAATAGACCGGCACTGTTGTGTACTGAAAAATGTGCAATATTTTAATGTGGTGCTTCTCCCTCGTTGTCCTGGCATTATTTGTGAAAAAGTCCCGCATAACAAAACTCTACGGGGATCGCACGCCCGGTTTGATTAGGATGTATCGCTACGTGAGGTTGCATGAATATAGCGATGAGTCGGGCGGATGAAGCCGTGAGTAATTGCCCATTGAAAAGAGGAACACCTTTCCTTTCAAGAGGAGGGAAGCACCCTTAGACCACCCCACGAAGGCGCATGCGTGCCTGTGTACATTATTTATTTTAATAAATCTCTATTTTTTAGGCAAATAAGAGAATGATTATATTTTTAGTAAACCCCGCCACTCTTCAAAGCACAGAGCACCATTTTT
>NW_020872870.1:350058-363150 GCF_003789085.1 Penaeus vannamei
TTGCACAGTACCAAACGTAGAAATTATCAGAGATAATAATAATGATATAAGTAAAATGCCAATTAGGAAATATTTTCTTTACAAATGAGAATTATGTTAATGATAATCAAATAAATAAAGATGGGAAGGTTAATCATATATAATAATGATTATAATAATAATAATGATTATGATATCACTGATAATGATGATGTTATTGATGATGATATTGATGATAATAATAGTAATGATAATAATTATAATAATAATGATGATAATAATAATATCAATAATGATAGTAATGACAATAATGCTATTAATAACAATAACAATGATACCCCTAACACAAATAATAAAAGTAATATTATTAATAATAATAATGATAACAATAATAAAAATAGGGATAGCAAATAGTGATGATGATGATGATAATAATTATATTATAATAATTAAATAATGAATGATAATAATTGCAATAGCAATAGCAATGTTAATGATAATTGTAATTATAATGATAGTAATAATAATTGATATACAATAGGAACGATACAACTACTACTGAAATTTATAATAATAACAGTTATAATAACAATAACAATAGTACTGATATTAATAACAATAAGGATAACATCAATCATGACAATGCTTATTACAATAACATGGTAATTCATACAATGTAAAATTAATAAGAACATGACATGTCTATGTCCTTTTATGTGTCCCTTAATGTTACATATAAAATCGAAATTGTCTTCCTTAAGATTGCCTCACCATCCTTGTCCTTACGTTCACATCAGCGCCCTTGACGATGAGCTCCTTGGCCGCCGCCTCGTGACCTTCCTGGGCTGTTAAGTGTAACGGAGTAGACCCTGAAAGGAGAAGATAATGATCAAGGAACAAAAGTGTGTGTGTGTGTGTGTGTGTGTGTGTGTGTGTGTGTGTGTGTGTGTGTGTGTGTGTGTGTGTGTGTGTGTGTGTGTGTGTGTGTGTGTGCATATGTACATATATATCAATACACACAAATACACACAAACACACACACACACACACACACACACACACACACACACACACACACACACACACACATATATATATATATATATATATATATATATATATATATATATATATATATTATATATACTTATACATGTCTGTCTAAAAATACATATGCACATATTTGTATATATATACATCTATATATGTACATATATGCATATACATATATACGAATATGTATATGTGTGTGCTTATATATATATAATATATATATATATATATATATATATATATATATATATATATATATATATATATATATATATATATGCATATATATGCACACACACACAGATATATATATATATATATATATATATATATATATATATATATATATATATATGTATATATATATATATATATATATATATATATATATATATATATATATATATATATATATATATTCATATATGGGATCAGCACAGAGGAATTACAAACGGAGAGGTTTCGAGGACGGAACATCCCATTTTTCACTTGCGGAAAAATGGGAAAATGTACCTAAAGAAAGGAGACACATTTCATATTACATTTAATATTTCGTTACTTTCGTTCTTGGTTTTCCTCCGTCATCTGTTTCTACAGAATGTAGTTTCTCACATGAATCATTACAACCACACACACACATACATATATTCTCATATGCAAACACATACGCACACACATACATATAAGTTTGTGTGTGTAGATGTGTGGATGCATATATATGCTTTATTGGCCATTTTGCTAATGAAACCTCTTATCATCCGCTCTTTTCCCTCACTAACGCCACCCTCCTTTACTCATTACTCGAGTCCTTCATAACACCTCATAGTTTGTCTATAATGTTCCCTCTCTTCCCGACCCGTCCTTTACTTCATTCACCCTTTTCCCTTTCCCCTAGACGACGGTCTGTACGCAATGTCATCAGACACTGACGTCATATGACGACCACAGGACCACAGCTCGCTCTCTCTCATTCCAATCGACATTCTTACATCATGTTCCCTTGTGCTCTCCAGTTTGAGAGCATGTTTTGACATGCTACGTCCTGAGAGATCGTTCTTCCACTCCTGTCATACATCTCTGACTTCTGGCAGAGACGTTCACTCCTCATGCATGCACGACCAGGTAAACGTTACACTCAGTAACCCTTTTGTGCTTACACTACATGACGCTCCATGCTATACTTCTTCTCTGACGCGCAGCTGAGCATCAATTGCAATAACCGCGCTGACCTTGTGGTCAGCGGCGCATTCCTCCTCCCTCGTTCGTGCAGACTAGATTCCAGATTCATCACGTGATCCTCTCACTGCTTTTTCTTTGATTCTACACCCGCATCGCCAACGCTGTCCCTAGTCTCCTTAGACCTCCCAGCTAACAATATTTCCCTACCTGTCATGAACACCAGGCTGCTCCCTTCCTTGGATAATCAGCTGGAGCCCTTCGATTTATCCCCCTTCCCCCTCTCACGTATCCTATGGGTTCCCCGTCTTGTCAAACACACATATATATGTATGTGTGTGTTTCTGTGCGCGCGCAAGCGTGTGTATGCTCCCCTAATGGCAATTCGGGATAAATGTGGAAATTCGGGTAGATTAAAACGGCCACCAAAAGTTCTTGAAATTTTAACTGGAATTCCCTGAAGCGGAAAAAATGAAGACATTCATTTTCATTCACATGGATCTGTCACACCCGAAATGATGGTGAGTTTTATTATTATATTATATTATATATTATATTATTATACAAATTATATATATATATATATATATATATATATATATATATATATATATATGAAATGAGAGACAGAAAGATAGCAAGTACAAAACAAAATGACATGTGATAACGCGGAACAGATAACATTCTAAGCCTGGCGTAATCCCAGTGATAGCACAATAGGATCATATCAATAGGAAATTAAATCAATTTATAACTGTAAAACTTGAAATATACGTGAGAAGATGACTGGTGCCACATGCATATCTACCATTATTCATGTCTGATTAAAACCATTCTCATTACTAATTTCTGTCATTACTAATACTGTTATTGTCTTCGTTCTTGTGGAGTCTCCTTCATTTTCTTTTCTGACATACTGAATGAACAAACCCAACCTACGGAAGAATGGGAGGAAGTTCTTGAATTCTCAAGGAATTGCCCAGAGTGTCTCCTCCCTGATAAGAATGATAGAATTTTACGAGATCGCTGCTACCGCCGATTCCTGATACCTTTGCGAGTCAAGAGGCTTAATCATGCCTGGGTTTGGCTTACCTCCATCTGCCTTTGCGTTCGGTTCGGCTCCCTTGCCTATCAACATCTCCACTATCCCCTTATGACCATTTCCAGCAGCCAGGTGAAGCGGTGTGTAACCTGAAACAGGAAGATGCGTTATATTTTTATTCCGTTTCCCGAAGATAAATGAGAAATGAAGATAATTCATACATACGAATGATTGGTTAGGAATGAGACGAATGAAGTGGATCGAATGGTTAGTTTGTATACGTACCAAATGAACTACCAAAGGACGAGAACGCTACCGCTGCATAACACTAGTAGTGGCAGTGAAAGGAACAATGGTAGACCAAGGTACGGACAACACTTGCCTTACGACACTGATTTACCGAAAGGAGGCCGAGTGTAGTATACACAGGAGCCATTTACAGTACATGGGGCATGCCTGAGGCCACGTACACAGAGCCATGTTTGATGCACCATTTTATAAAATCCAAGGCTCAAGCCACGCACCATGCCTTCCCTCCTGATTTTTAATTTACTAAAGGTACCCTTGATACGTGCGGTTATTTGACAGCCTTTATCATCTATAAGTTTTATCTTTCTTTGCTTTCCATGAGGCTTTTGCTCGTATCTTCCTTCTACTGGTTGGCATTTTTTCTCCCAATCCTATCCTCTGTGGCGTAACAATGAGTAATTATAATGATATTGATGATACTACTGCTTGTAATAATGATAGGAAATATAATGATATTGATAATAATAATAACAATGATAATGATACTGATATTAATAAGGATAATATAAATACTGATAATACTTATTACAATAACATGGTAATTCATACAAGTAACATTCATAGAAATTTTAATCTTGAGAATAAGTTCTTTAATATGTCCCTTAATGTAATCTTTAAAATCAAAATTGTCTTCCTTAAAAATTCCTCACCATTTTTGTGCTTTGCGTTCACATCGGCGCCCTTGCCGATGAGCTCCTCGGCCGCCGCCTCGTGACCTTCTTGAGCTGCGAAGTGTAACGGAGTAAACCCTGAAAGGAGAAGTTATTGGTCAAGGAAGAAAGGTGTGAATATATATATATATATATATATATATATATATATATATATATATATAATATATTATATATATATATATATGCGTGTGCGTGTGTGTGTGTGTGTTTTACATATATGTATATGTACATATATATGTGTGTGTTCACATATACATATATATACATATATGTATATATGTATGTATATATGAATATATTTAAGTATGTATATGTATATATCACACACACACACACACACACACACACACACACACACACACACATATATATATATATATATATATATATATATATATATATATATATATATATTATATATACATACATACATATATATATATATATATATATATATATATATATATATATATATATATATATATATATATATATATATATCATAGATGGATCAGCACAAAAGGAACTACAAACGGAAGGTTTCGAGGCGAGTCAGAGGAAGAGCAGGATGTTTTGCGGAAAAAGGGGAAAATAGACCTAAAGAAAGGAGACACTAATGTCATATTAATTTCATATATCGTTTCATATATACCACGTTCGTTCTTTGTTTTCCTCCGTCATCTGTTTCTACAGAACATTGTTTCTCACATGTTTTATTATAATTCCTAACACACACACACACATATATATATACATGCGTATATGCATACATACATATGTATGTATGTGTACGTTTGTAGGCATACATATAAGCCTTTTTACTAATGAAACCCCTTATCATCCGCTCTTTTCCCTCACAAACGCCATCACGTGACACTCTTCTCACCGCTTTCTCTTTGATTTACACCCGCATCGCCAACGCTGTCCCAGTCTCCCTAGACCTCCCAGCTAACAATATTTCCCTACCTGTCATGAACACAGGCTTTTCCTCCTTTGATAATCAGCTGGACCCCTTCGATTTCCCCCTCCCCCCCCCCCCTCTCACGTGACCTACGGGTTCCCCGTCTTGTCTCCCGTTATTGGCATTGCTATTGTTATCTTAGGGTTTGTACTCTACCGTTGCATCGTGACGAAGGCACTGTTGCGTAAGTTGCATCTTGCCTTTGATGGAGCCAACACTTCAAGCACATGGGCACCATGTTGCCTGTCCCCATGTTACCGCTCTGTTAGGCCATACGTTTGGTGTTACCAAATGTATTTATCCTCTCTGTATTCACATAAGTATCTATATTATGCAATTTTGTGTCGCTTGCTACTCCGTTGTATTTTTCCATCCACAATCTTACTATTATTATTGTGTTTTTTTCGGTATATATATATTATATATATATATATATATATATATATATAATATATATATATATATATATATATATATATATACTCAGTGAGAGACAGAATAGAAATAAAACAAAGTGACATGATAGCGTGGAACAAATAACTTTATATGCCTGTTGTAACGCCAATCATAGTACATCAGGATCAAATCAACAGAAATTGTGAATTGAAATGTACGCGAGGGAGATGGATGGTGTCATACATTTTCCACTTATTCATGTATAACTTTATAACCATTGCTAATCTCTATAACTACTAATACTATTGTCTTCACTGTAGTGGCGTTTTCTTCATTCTCTCTTCTGATATATACCGAATGAGCAGACCCGACCGACGGACGAACGGAATTCCCAGTTTGTCTCCTCCCTGATAATGTTAGAATTTTACGAGATCTTTGCTGCAGCCGATTCCTGATACCTTTGCGAGTCTTAATCATGCCTGGATTTGCATTCGGTTCGGCTCCCTTGCCTATCAACATCTCCGCCATCGCCTTGTGACCTTAAAAGCAGTCACATGACATGGTGTGCAGCAGGAAGAAGCGTGTTATTTATTATCATTATTATCATTATTATTATTATTATCATTATTATTCTAAACGAGAAAAGGAGATATTTCATTCACACGAACGGTTGGCTAGGAATGAAGTGGATCGAGTTGTTAGTTTGTACATGTGCCAAGTGACCAGCTGGAAAAAGAACTGATCCAGACCCATATGATTATCAAAGGACTGAGAGATGGACATCACCTACCTTGATGCATTGATATCCCGAAAGGAATCTGAGTGTAGTATTACATGGGGTCATGCTCTCTGTAAATGGCCACAGGCATGGCCATTTACAGCGAGCCATGCCTGTGGCCCTTTACAGAGAGCCATGCCTGTGGCCCATTTACAGAGAGCCATGCCTGTGGCCATTTACAGAGAGCATCCCTGTGGCCATTGAGAGCCATGCCTGTGGCCATTTACAGAGAGCCATGACTGTGGCCATTTACAGAGAGCCATGCTGTGGCCATTTACAGAGAGCCATGCCTGTGGCCATTTACAGAGAGCCATGCCTGTGGCCATTTACAGAGAGCCATCCTGTGGCCATTTACAGAGAGCCATCCTGTGGCCATTTACAGAGAGCCATGCCTGTGGCCATTGACAGAGAGCCATCCTGTGGCCATTTACAGAGAGCCATCCTGTGGCCATTTACAGAGAGCCATGCCTGTGGCCATTTACAGAGAGCCATGCCTGTGGCCATT
This sequence comes from Penaeus vannamei, assembly GCF_003789085.1. Lineage (NCBI taxonomy): Eukaryota > Metazoa > Arthropoda > Malacostraca > Decapoda > Penaeidae > Penaeus > Penaeus vannamei. The sequence goes on from NW_020872870.1 coordinate 356,932, forward strand.
TACAGAGAGCCATGCTGTGCCATTTACAGAGAGCCATGCCTGTGGCCACAGAGAGCCATGCTGTGGCCTTTACAGAGAGCCATGCCTGTGGCCATTTACAGCGAGCCATGCCTGTGGCCATTTACAGAGAGTCATGCCTGTGGCCATTTACAGAGAGCCATCCTGTGGCCATTTACAGAGAGCCATCCTGTGGCCATTTACAGAGAGCCATTTGTGGCCATTTACACGAGCCATGCCTGTTGGCCATTACAGAGAGGCCTTTACAGAGAGCCATTCCTGTGGCCATTGACAGAGAGCCCATGCTGTGGCCATTGACAGAGAGCATGCCTGTGCCCCACGCACCTCTCTCACATGTAAGCCATGGCCCTGTCGGCCCCACTTTAACCAGCGAAGAAGGACGGCAAACTCATGCGCTGTGTGCGCTCGCCCGCTGATAAATTAAACAATGCGACGGAAGCACGCAGGCTGCCCTGTGGCACGAGCCAAGAATGGCCTTTCGCTGTAAGTACGAGAGAGAACATGATGCCTGTGCCGGCCATATCAGGCATGGTTTTCCACAGAGTCAGCTCGTTACCTGTGAAGGGCGCCATTTATAACAGAGAGCCCATCCTGATTGGCATACTTAAAGAGCCATACAGAGGAACCTCGCATCTGGAGGATATCAATTATGTCTGTGGGGCCCCATTACAACGAAACGAAGCAGGGCATGGCCGCATTCTCTGTCCACATGATGGTCCGGCCACACAGCAATATGTGGCCAGGAGTTCCCATGCTGTTCGTCCTGTGCACCGCATTTAACGCGGCAGCTTCTCCCTTCCGTACTCACTTCCCCTGGTGTGACCCATGGCATTTACCAGAGAGCCAATGGCGCTGTGGGCCCTTTACAAAGAGGCCAATGCCTGTGGCCCTGTTCCAAAGAGCGCCAATGCCACCATGTGGCTCCTCCCCGTACAGATAAATGAAATTTAACATCATGAGGGAGCCCACAGGGCGGCCTGTGGATGGCCCATTTCAACCAGACGACGCCAATGCCTGTGGCCAAATATGGTACAGAGCAATGCGGCTCCGCTGTCCATTGCCGATTTTCTGTGGCTATATTTGACAGAGGAGGCCATGCCTGTGGCATTTACAGAGAGCATGCCTGTGGCCCCTTTACAGAGAGTCCATGCTATGGCCATTTACAGGAGAATGCCATCCTGTGGGGGCGCCATTTCAACCACAGCAGAGGTCCAGTGCCCTGTTGGGAACTACTGCTCCTGAGAGAGGCGTTCAATGTTGTGGCTGATTTTTTTTTAATTTTTTTTACACAAGATTGAGCCGGCCACCACCATGCCTGTGCTATTTACAGAGCAGCCATGCCTTGGCCTAATGGTATGTGACAGCAGTCAGTCACAGAGAGCCATCTGTGCGTGTATGCCAAATTGACCACATGGATTGACAGAGAGGCCACTATGCCTGCTTCGTGGCCGGAGTTAAATGGCCACAAGGCTAATGAAGGAGAGCCATACCTGAGTCCTGTCTGTGGCCTATTTACAGAGAGCTGCCTATTGCCCTTGCTCTTGGCCGCCCCATTTGACAGAGAGCCATCCTGTGTACCTCATATTCGACGTAGATAGAAGAGCTCATGCCTGTGGCCACTGCATGGACAGAGCGAGCGGAGCCTCTACATCACTGTGACCACTTGAAAAGGGCTGGCTTCAGGCCACTGTCACAATAGCCTTGGGCTCGGCCCCACATTGATCAGAGAGACCAGGTCCTGTGGCCAGTTGGACCAGAGAGCCATGCGTAGCGCATTTACGACGAGAGCCATGGCCATGTGTAGCCGTCTTCATTCGTTCTTCACAGGAGGCCATGCGTCCTGTGCGCGCACTGTAATAAGTTACAGGCGCAGAGAGCCAATGCGCTCTGCTGCCCTATTTAACCACCACTTATAAGAGAGAGCTCATTTGCCTGCCTCTGTAGCTGGCATGCATTTTACAGAGACGGCGGCGTATTTTCGTGCCCTGTTAAAAGGGTGCGTGCCCGATCTTAACCAAGGCTGTGCATCGAGAGTCCAATCGCGCCTCCTGTCCCCTGTGGCCATTTTCATTCCTTCTTCTCCCTTATTCCTAGACGCGCTCTCTCTGTAAACAAATTGGCCGACCCTCGATACATGGCTGCTCTCTGTATAATAGCTGTAGCGACATTTTGCGCCGACAACACAGGAGAGAGCACTGCAGTCTCGCTGTACACTGATGTGGGCGCATTAGCAACACAGAGAGCCATATGGCCCTTGTGGGCCCATTGACCAGAGAGCCATCGCCTACAAGCATGGCCGGCTACTCCTGTGGTGTCCCAACTTATTAGAACTGGCAGAGAGCACAGGCCAGGAATGAGCGATCATCTGTTTCCACTAGTGGTCCTGGCCCACAATTGGATGGGCTACTCTTCTTACGAGATGTCTAAGGCTCCCTACTCGCCTAGTGTCTAGGTGGCTGGCCATTGATACAGAGAGCCCAACCACAGCCCATACTGGTGCCATTTGAATCAGAGAGCCCATGGGCCTGTAGGAGGCCAATGGCTCTCCCTCTCCTCCATTTCTTCTACTCTCTATGTAAATGCCAAACCAAGCGATGGCTTATTATAATCATGGAGTAAAATGAGCATCGCCAGGATGGGCACTGTAATTACTCTGTAAGGACAAGTGAGGCGAGCACAGGAGAGCCTGCTAAGGCCAATGGCGCTCTCTGTACACGATCGGCAGGCTAAACCCAAACCATGCCTCGTAACGCCATTTACCACCACATCAGAGAGGCCACACCCAAGAGATGAGCGCCTCTTCTGGTTGGAAATCGGCCATTTGACCAGACCGAGCCATACACCAGCGTTGGGCAGATGATGGCCAGGCTCTCTTTGGTAAATTGGCTGCACTAAAGTCCCCAATAGGACTCTCATGGCTCTCTGGGTAAGATGATGTCGGCCCCATCGGCCTCGTGGCCCACCTTTACAGGGAGAGCAGACTCGGCTCTCGTGATAAAGTCCCGGCCACATTGGCAGGGACCATGGGGACTCTCTGTCTTTTTTTAGTTTATTTACCAAAGATGAGGCCCCATCCTGTGGGGCCATCTTAACGAGAGAGTCATAGCCATGTGGCGTTCATACAGGAGAAGGCCGACATGCTTCGTTGGCCCTGTAATGGCTACTATACAGGAGAGGCCATCGCTGGTGGCTCTCATAGTAACTTGGAAAAAAAAACAGAGAGCGCATCTGTGGCCATTGACAGAGAGCCATGGCTGTAGGCCATTTACAGAGAGCCATGCTGTGGCCATTTACAGAGAGCCATTGGCCATTTACAGAGAGCCAATGCCTGTGGCCATTTACAGAGAGCCATGCCTGTAGCCATTTTACAGAGAGCCATGCCTGTGGCCATTTACAGAGAGCCATGCCTGTAGCCATGAGAGCCATGCTGTGGCCATTTTTACAGAGAGCCATGCCTGTGGCCATTTACAGAGAGCATTGTGGCCATTTACAGAGAGCCATGCCTGTGCCATTTACAGAGAGCCATGCTGTGCCATTTACAGAGAAGCCATGCTGTGGCCATTAGAGAGCCATGCCTGTCCATTTACAGAGAGCCTGTGGCCATTTACAGAGCCATGCCTGTGCCATGAGAGCATGTGGCCATTTACAGAGAGCATGCTGTGGCATTTACAGAGAGCCTGCCTGTGGCCATTTACAGAGAGCCAATTTACAGAGAGCCATGCTGTGGCCATTTACAGAGAGCCATGCCTGTGCCATTTACAGAGAGCCATGCCTGTGGCCATTTACAGAGAGCCATGCCTGTGCCATTTACAGAGAGCCATGCCTGTGGCCATTTACAGAGAGGCCATGCCTGTGGGCATTTACAGAGAGCCATGCCTGTATTTACCAGAGAGCCATGCTGTGCCATTTACAGAGAGCATGCTGTGGCCATTTACAGAGAGCCATGCCTGTGGCCATTTACAGAGAGCCATGCCTGTGGCCATTTACAGAGAGCCATGCCTGTGCCATTTACAGAGAGCCATGCCTGTGGCCATTTACAGAGAGCCATCCTGTGGCCATTTACAGAGAGCCATGCCTGTGGCCATTTACAGAGAGCCATGCCCATTTACAGAGCCATGCCTGTGGGAGAGCCATCCTGTGGCCATTTACAGAGAGCCTGCCTGTGCCATTTACAGAGAGCCATGCCTGTGGCCATTTACAGAGAGCCATGCTGTGGCCATTTACAGAGAGCCATGCCTGTGGCCATTTACAGAGAGCATGCCTGTGGCCATTTACAGAGAGCCATGCCAGAGAGCCATGCTGTGGCCATTTACAGAGAGCCATGCCTGTGGCCATTTACAGAGTGCCATTTACAGAGAGCCATGCCTGTGGCCATTTACAGAGAGCTGCCTGTGGCCATTTACAGAGAGCCATGTGCCATTTACAGAGAGCCATGCTGTGGCCCTTTACAGAGAGCCATGCCTGTGGCCATTACAGAGAGCCATGCCTGCCCATTTACAGAGAGCCATGCCTGTGGCCATTTACAGAGAGCCATGCCTGTGGCCATTTACAGAGAGCATGCATTTACAGAGCCATGCCTGTGGCCAGAGAGCCATGCCTGTGGCCATTTACAGAGAGCCATGATTTACAGAGAGCCAATAGAGAGCCATATTTACAGAGAGCCATGCCTGTGGCCATTTACAGAGAGCCATGCCTGTGGCCATTTACAGAGAGCCATGCCTGTGGCCATTTACAGAGAGCCATGCCTGTGGCCATTTACAGAGAGCCATGCCTGTGGCCATTTACAGAGAGCCATGCCTGTGGCCATTTACAGAGAGCCATGCCTGTGGCCATTTACAGAGAGCCATGCCTGTGGCCATTTTCAGAGAGCCATGCCTGTGGCCATTTACAGAGAGCCATGCCTGTGCCACAGAGAGCCATGCCTGTGGCCATTTACAGAGAGCCATGCCTGTGGCCATTTACAGAGAGCCATGCCTGTGGCCATTTACAGAGAGCCATCCTGTGGCCATTTACAGAGAGCCATGCCTGTGGCCATTTACAGAGAGCATGCCTGTAGCCATTTACAGAGAGCCATGCCTGTGGCATTTACAGAGAGCCATGCCTGTGGCCATTTACAGAGAGCCATGCCTGTAGCCCATTTACAGAGAGCCATGCCTGTGGCCATTTACAGAGAGCCATGCCTGTGCATTTAAGAGCCATGCCTGTGGCCATTTACAGAGACCCATGCCTGTGGCCATTTCAAGAGAGCCATGCCTGTGGGAGAGCCATGCCACAGAGAGCCATGCCTGTGGCCATTTACAGAGAGCCATGCCTGTGGCCATTTACAGAGAGCCATGCCTGTGGCCATTTACAGAGAGCCATGCCTGTGGCCATTTACAGAGAGCCATGCCTGTGGCCATTTACAGAGAGCCATGCCTGTGGCCATTTACAGAGAGCCATGCTGTGGCCATTTACAGAGAGCCATGCCCATTTACAGAGAGCCATGCTGTGGCCACAGAGAGCCATGCCTGTGGCCATTTACAGAGAGCCATGCTGTGGCCATTTACAGAGAGCCTGCCTGTGGCCATTTCAGAGAGCCATGCCTGTGCCATTTACAGAGAGCATGCCTGTGCCATTTACAGAGAGCCATGCTGTGGCCATTTACAGAGAGCCATGCCTGTGGCCATTTACAGAGAGCCATGCCTGTGGCCATTTACAGAGAGCCATCCTGTGGCCCATTTACAGAGAGCCATGCCCACAGAGAGCCATGCCTGTGGCCATTTACAGAGGCCATGCCTGTGGCCATTTACAGAGAGCCATGCCATGCCATTTCCGCCATTTACAGAGAGCCATGCCCATTTACAGAGAGCCATGCTGTGGCCATTTACATGCCTGTGGCCATTTACAGAGAGCCATGCCTGTGGCCATTTACAATGTGGCCATTTGCAGAGAGCCATGCCTGTGGCCATTTACAGAGAGCCATGCTGTGGCCATTTACAGAGAGCCATGCTGTGACAGAGAGCCATGCCTGTGGCATTTACAGAGAGCCCATGCCCTGTTGGCCATTTTACAGAGAGCCATGCTGTGGCCATTTACAGAGCCATGCCTTGTGGCCATTTACAGAGAGCCATGCCTGTGGCCAAGACCATGTGTGCCATTTTACAGAGAGCCATGCCTGTGGCGCATTTTACAGAGAGCCATGCCTGTGGCCCTTTACAGAGA
>NW_020872870.1:363250-365750 GCF_003789085.1 Penaeus vannamei
CTCTTGTTTCAAATCTCAATCTAAATCTAATTCTAAATATTAATTCTATACAATTTCTATCCTAATGTAAATCTAAATCTATTTCTAAATTAATTCTATACCATTCTATCCTAATGTAATCTAAATCTACTTCTAAATATTAATTCTATAGCATTTCTATCCTAATATAAATCTAGATCTATTTCTAAATCTCAATTCTATACCATCTCTATCCTAATGTAAATCCAAATCTAATTCTAAATCTCAATTCTATACCATCTCTATCCTAATGTAAATCTAAGTCTACTTCTAAATATTAATTCTATACAATTTCTATCCTAATGTAAACCTAGAACTAAATCTAGTTCTAAATCTCAATTCTATACCATCTCGCAGCCTCTGCCTCTGACCTCGGAGTCCCTGGCGCGTCCGAACGCCGCTCGCGCCCCACGCTGCCACACCGCCCGTTTGCGGATCCCCGCATGCACGGCAGTTGGTCGGTTACCAGTTTAATCCTTGTCTCGTGTTCGTCTCTCTGCTGGTCGGACTACGATCTATCATTCTAATCGCACACACTAACGAGTTTCCTGCTTACTCCTCGATTCACAATTGCACGCTTGGATCATATTCCGGTGCGTGATTTTGCTTTCGATTCGCGTCCTGTTTCTCCTTGTCTGTATTGCTCTTTCTCAGTCTCTCTTTCATATTATTATTAGTATTCCCTCTCATTCCTATCTCAAATCTCAATCTTCCTTTCTTTATCTCACCTCAAGTGACTTGATCTTCTCGTCTCTACTTGCAACTGTTTCCTTCAAACCGACTATTTCATTCTGCATCCTCAGAATCTCCGCCTCTTTTTCTTGTTGATTTTCTGCGACGTTCCGCAGCTCAGCTTTGTGTTCCTCCTGGAAAGAAATGGATCGCTTAAGCTTCCAGGTCTCTGTTGAGAATCGTGGATGTACAGTCGGCGTGTGAGCATGTGCTTAGTGTGTCTGTATTTGAATGAGCGCATACACACATACACATATACGCACAAACATTGACCGGACGTGCAAGTTAGCGCTCCTGGGCAGCCAAAGCCGGCCGTTTGTCCCACCTGTAGCTCTGTTCCTTTCCGGATAGCGATATTCACTTCGTACAAGCCCAGTTCAGTGCTCTCTTTCTCTCCTCCCTCCTATCTCTCTAGATCTCTCTCTATCTCTCTATCTCTATCTCTCTCAATCTCTCTCTCTTTCCCTCCCTTCTCTCTTTCTCTCCCTCCCTCCTCTCTCTCTCTTTCTTCTCTCTTTCTCTCCCTCCTCTCTCTCTAGGTTCCATTAATTCCCCCTTCGACTCACCTCAATCGCTTTGATCTTGTCTTTCAAAGCACCGATTTCCTTCTTCATTGTCTGAGAATCAGCGTCTCTCTTTCTCTGGTCTTCTTTAATGCTCTTCAGTTCCTTTTTGTGTTCATTCTGCAAAGGAGAAATAGTATGCACGCGTGTTTACTCGTAAATGCTTGAGTCTGTTTGACGAGATGGCTATTTCTGTTTCTATCTTTCTTCCACCCCTTCCTTCCTCTCTCTCTCCCTCTCTTACACACACACACATTGACACTAACACCATATTTGAGATCACATGCACATATACAAACTTCTCGCTCTCACTTCCTCTCTCACACACGCACTCTCACACATACTCTCTCTCCTTTCTTTCTCCTCCCCCCTCCCTCTCCCTTCCACTCCCTCTTTCTCTTTCTCTTTCTCTTTTCTCTCTTCTCTCTTTCTCCTCTCTCTCTCTCCCTTTCTCTCTCTATATGTCTCTTCACTCACTCACTCACCCATTCACTGTCTGTCTTTCTCTTTCTCTATATCTCTGTCTCTGTCACTCACTCACCCATTCACTCTCTTTCTCTGATGTAATTCCCATTTCCCCCTCGACCAGTTCCCCTCCACAACGCAAGTCTTTCTTCCTGAAACAGCAGATCCACTACAGAAGCTCCATCTCTCACTGACCTGAAACGACATGTATTCTCTCCGTAGGCTGGCCTTTCCCTTTTCAGCTGCGAGGTATTTCTCCATTATTTCTATCTGTAAATCGATCATACTGGTGAGCAGGGAATTGATTCAACATTGATTAGGATGTATAACGAAAAAAAAAGACGAAAATCATTTGCCATGTATGGAAACACAAGCTAGCATCGTAAAAATCCAATAAAATATAGATTAAGTTTCTATCAGCAGATTCCAGCGCCATTACCAGCGAGATGCCTTGAAGATTTCCATGTCGTAATTTGCAGTGGTGGAAGTTCCTTTCAGCAGTTCCTTGGGAGTCTCTCCTCGGCCGTTCCTCACGTTTGTTGCGGCGCCAAGTTTCACCAGCGTAAACAGGACATGGAGATGGCCTTGGGAGGCTGCAATGTGTAGTGCTGTTTTCCCTGACAAGATATGAAAGTATTATCAGAGATAAAAGAATATACATTTTAGCTCGTTTTCTATATTACTTGAATTTTATCCATTTTCAGTCTATTCTTCTTTTTTTG
>NW_020872870.1:370750-375235 GCF_003789085.1 Penaeus vannamei
TGATGTTTGAGATTATTCGGCAGTCGTTATCATCTAACAGTTTAATTTATTTATCCTTTTATTTTTTGCTTCTAATGTGGCCTTTGCTTTATAAGTCTTAATTCCTTCAATCGTTAGAGTATCTTCTCCCAAATCTTTCCTCTGTGGCGTTTTTCCTATAACGATATTAGTATTGAAAATGATGATAAAAACGATAAAAATAAAATAAAAAAGGATAATAGAAATAAATATTAATAATACTGATGATAATATGGATAGTATCAATAATGATCATAGTTATTAGAATAACATGGTAAAACTTATTAAAAAATCATGGAAATGGTGATATCTAAGTCCTTCAATATGTCCCTTAATATTATCTTTAAATTCGAAATTGTCTTCCTTAAGATTGCCTCACCATCCTCGTCCTTTGCGTTCACATCGGCGCCCTTGACGATGAGCTCCTCGGCCGCCGCCTCGTGACCTTGGTGGGCTGCTAAGTGTAACGGAGTCCATCCTGAAAACGGAAGATAATGATCATGGAATAGAGGCGCATATTATATGTATATGTATATATTTGTATGTGTCTGGGATCTGCACTGACGAATTTCAAACGGAGCGATTTCAAGGACGGAACATCTAAAAAACTTGCTACGGACTCTGACTCGATTGCCTGAGATTATGGCAGTGCACTCGTGCAATTGCATAAGACAGGCACGTGAGTCAAAGGAGCAGAATGAAGATGGTGTACAGAAGAAAGTAATAAAGAAAAGAGCATTTATATCAAATTTCCTTTCATAAATATTACTTTCTTGTTTTTCCTCCTTAATCTGCTATAACAAAATGCTTCTCACATGTATTATTATCATAACACATCACACACACAAAACACATATGTGTGTATCTATGTATGTGATTTGTTATAATAATAATACATGTGAAAAGCATGCCCTAATGCCACCTCTGGATAAATCTGGAAATTCGGGTAGATTAAAACGGCCACCAAAAGTTATCTTGAAATTTTAACTGGATTTCCCTGAAGCGGGAAAAAAAATGGTGACATTCATTTTCATTCACATGGAACTGTCACACCCGAAATGAGGCGAGTTTTTCATATGTATATATATATATATATATATATATATATATATATATATATATATATATATATATATATATATATATATATATATATATATGTATATATATATATATATATATATAATATATATATATATATATATATATATATATATATATATATATATATATATATATATATAATGTGTGTGTGTGTGTGTGTGCGTGTGTGTGTGGTGTGTGTGTGTGTGTGTGTGTGTGTGTGTGTGTGTGTGTGTGTGTGTGTGTGTGTGTGTGTGTGCATATATATATGAAATAAATGAGATAGAAAAATAGCAAGTATAAAAACAAAATGACATATGATAACGCAGAATAGATAACATTCTAAGCCTGGCGTAACCCGGTGATAGCACAATAGGATCATATCATTGGGAACATTAAATGAATTTATAACTGCAATGAGTCGAAATGTACGTGAGGAAGGTGACTGGTGTCACATGCATTTCTACCATTATTCATGTCTGATTACCATCATTTCCTTTACTAATTTCTGTCATTACTGATACTATTTTGTCTTCATTATTGTGGAGTCTCCTTCATTTTCTCTTCTGACCTACTGAATGAACAAACACAAACTACGGAAGAATGGGAGGAAGTTCTTGAATTCTCAAGGAATTGCCCAGAGTGTCTCCTCCCTGATAAGAATGATAGAATTTTACGAGGTCGCTGCTACCGCCGATTCCTGATACCTTTGCGAGTCGAGGCTTAATCATGCCTGGATTTGGCTTACCTCCATCTGTCTTTGCGTTCGGTTCGGCTCCCTTGCCTATCAACATCTCCACCATCGCCGTGTGACCATTAAAAGCAGCCAAGTGAAGTGGTGTGTACCTGAAACAGGAGGATGCGTTATATTTTTATTCCGTTTCCCGAAGGTAAATAAACGAGAAAGGAAGATAATTCATATATACGAACGGTTGGTTAGGAATGAAACGAATGTAGTAGATCGAATACCTAAAGAAAGAGACACTTATTAATTTCGCAGTTTATATTTGATATCATAAAATATACTCGTTCTTAATCTGTCAGTACAAAACGTTGTTTCTCACATTATTATGATTATACATGCATGCACATATATGCGTGTGTGTGTGTGTGCATATATATATATATATATATATATATATATATATATATATATATAATATATATATATATTTATATATATATATTATATATATATACATTATATATATATATATATATATATATATATATATATATATATATATATATATATATGTAGTGAATTTCCCCTGGCTGTAGGCGGGTCATCCCGTAGGCTTTCGGGCCGCCTGTTTCCCTGACGTTATGGATCGCTCTAATTAATCTACGGACTCTTCCGCCCTGCAAGATGACGTGGTTTTGCTGTTTTCTGTGTGTCTGCGCCTTTTTTTTTTAAATAAGAATATGCCTGTGTTTTTATATTCCTTTGACTTACCTTTCCCACTAGTCCGTGATCTACCTCTACATCTACATTACTCCTACTATACACGACATTACTTATACACTACTTACCTTATATTCTATACTTACCTTGTTTTATTCTTGCCGTTTCGTCTTCGACTAATTCACCTTAGCTTTGTTTTTCTTTCGTTTTTCCCTTCGTGTTTCTCCGCTTTCTCTCACGGATCCCTTCTTTCACTTTTTCGTACTTTATGTGCCCATTTTTGTATAGTTTTATCGTTCTTTTATTTTATGTATTTTCTAACTTATTTTAAACACACCATACACTATTTAACAAAGTTAATTGCATTATGGGTAAAATCCCAGTAAGCACGATAGCCACCGGTATATAAGGTCAAGCCAGATCGGTCTAGGGGAGAGAGGCTTTTGTTCGTGTGTGGTGACAGACCGTTGGATTTTAGCTGGCTGACTGGTGCTTCTCGGTCTATGGCGGGTTGCCTCTGTGTTTTTCAAGTAAGTGTATGGTGTGTTGTCCTGTGTATTTGTTCTTTTTGAAAGTTTTGTGCGAAATAAATGTATAATGGATGCTCCTTTTTATGTTGCCTTTTTGTCAGCCAGTGGTCTTATTGTTTTTTTTATCGTGACTACGGAATCACCTTTAAACTCACCTGAGAGTCATTACTAATTAACGCCAGACTCACATGGAGATTACCTGTAGCTGGATAACACGCTACCAAACCAACATCTTTAACTCTACGGAGTTTATAAATATCCACTACAATATATTATATATATAATATATATATATATATATATATATATATATATATATATATATATATATATATATATATATACGTGTGTGCGTATTTGCATGCGCATGTTGCCGTAATGCCACCTCTGAATAAATCTGGAAACTCGGGTAAAGGATAATGGTCACCAAACGTTATCTTGAAATTTCTTGATTTTTCATACCTTGTTATGTGTACAAAAGGAATAATAATAAAATTAATGAGAGACAGAAAGAGTCGAAATCAGTGACATGACAACGTGGAGCAGAGAACGTAACCCCGATGATAACACAATAGGATCATATCAATTGGAACATTAAATCAATTTATATATGTTATGAGTTGAAATGTAGGTGAGGAAGATGACTGGTGCCACATGCATTTGTACCATTATTCATGTCTGATTACCACCATTCCCATTACTAATTTCTGTAATTACTAATTCTATTTTTGTCTTCATTATTGTGGAGTCTCCTTTACTTTCTCTTCTGACCTACTGAATGAACAAGCACAAACTACGGAAAAATGGGAGAAAGTTCTTGAATTCTCAAGGAATTGCCCAGAATGTCTCCTCCCTGATAAGAATGATAGAATTTTACGAGGTCGCTGCTACCGCCGATTCCTGATACCCTTGCGAGTCAAGAGGCTTAATCATGCCTGGATTTGGCTTACCTTTATCTGCCTTTGCATTCGGTTCGGCTCCCTTGCCTATCAACATATCCACCATCGCCCTGTGACCATTAAAAAGCAAGTGAAGTGGTGTGCAATCTGAAACAGGAAGATGCGTTATATTTTTATTCCGTTTCCCGAGAGATAAATACACGAGAAATTAAGATAATTCATACATACGAACGGTTGGTTAGGAATGAGACGAATATAGTGGATCGAATGCCTAAAAATAAATAAATAAATAAATAAATAAATAAAAAAAAATCATTTTGCAGTTTATATTTCGTATCATAAAATACACTCGTTCTTAATCTGTCTGTACGAAACATTGTTTCTCATATTATTATTATACATGCATACACATATATGTGTGTGTACACATATGCGTGTTTGTGTGCGTGCATATATATATAAATGTATATATATACACATACATACGTGTGTGCGTATTTGCATGCGCATGTTGCTGTAATGCCACCTCTGAATAAACATGGAAATTCGG
>NW_020872870.1:382835-392835 GCF_003789085.1 Penaeus vannamei
TGCCCAAAGTCATTGAGGGGCAACTCTGGGCAAAATCAAGGTTACTGACCTTAATTTGCTGCTGCTGCTGATATATATATATATATATATATATATATATATATATATATATATATATATATATATATATATATATATATATATATATATATATATATGGAAACCCTAGTAGTGGCTCTGGATGCATTTAGCAATAAAGCGAAGCCCTTGGGTCTAGAGGTCTCCTGGACCAAGACCAAGATCCAGGACTTTGGGGACTTGCTAGAAGAACCTGTTCAGTCAGTATGCCAGTCACAGAGAGCTTCACATACCTTGGCAATGTAGTTCATAACTCTGGGCTGTCAGACCAGGAAGTCAGCAGACGGATTGGCCTCGCAGCAGTGGTCATGAACTCTCGACAAGAGTATTTGGAGATGATGGTACCTGTGCAGAGGGACCAAGCTACATGGTTTCGAGGCCCAAATAATGCCAGTTTTACTATACGGTTGTGAAACCTAGATGTTATTGTGCACCTTGGAGTCTTGTCTTGATGCCTTTTGTAATAGGTTAGATTGATATTAAGGATGAAGATGATGATAATAATTATATTATTATCATTGTAGTTATTATTATTATTATCCCCCTCCTCACCATCATCATCATTAATATTATAAAACTAATAACACCATCCATCATAATACATAATAATGAAATCAACAGCAACACTAATACTAACAATAAAAGTAATGATAATGACAAGTAAAGAACTGCAACTGCATATCCCTATTCCTTATTGCATGTTCACAAAATGCAATTCGCATATACTGCAAAGGCGCTAAAATTTTGTGGAACAGTATACTTAGAGGGATTAGATGATTATCTTTCGATATATATTGGTACTTAATTTCATGTATTTGAATATATTTCTATGCTGTGTATGTTTTTCTTCGATTGTGTTGTTATAGTGTTGTATCCACTTTGGGTTATGTTGTAGTTTGAATTGTGTGGTAATCTTTCGACAGGGTTTGCACAAAGTCGCCAGGGAAATCGCATTCATAAAGCAATATTTTCTTAACTAATTTCCGCCTTCAATTCATCATAGTAGTGAACTCCGTAAATACAATGCTAGAGAAAAACACGTACAAATATTTTTTTTTTTTTCAATATATTTTTTACCTAGAACAATGATGAGGCAGAACATGTGATCATTACATAGATTTTTATATAGATAATTAGATCGTCATATTATTTATTATGATGCATGTCTGGAATTCATGAACAAATTGCAACATGAACAACGAAGGGAAGGACAAGAAAACACACGAATACGCCGAGGGCCTTTTCGCTATTGCTTCGTCAAACATGCCCTGTGCCGTGACGAAGCAATAGCGAAAAGGCCTTCGGCATATTCGTGTGATTTCTTGTTCTTCCCTTCGTTGTTCCTGTTGCATTATGATGAATATATATTTTTGTAGATTTATCGGTTTCTCTCACTTTCAATGCCATTTTACTGGAATTTATCAGATAATAGTGTTTCATGATTAAGTACACAATTCTGCGTGACTTTATACCTGAGTGATCCTGCCACTGTTACCAGAATCAGGCAGTCAGAAGAATAACTTTCATTAAGTAATTCTAACCGGTATTTAGAAATTTCTATGAACTATTCTTAGCTAATGGCCGCTACCGAAATGTACAACTTCAATCCTGAGTTCTAATGTTTAGCAGATTTAAAGATCATCCTGATTTTCACTTTTGATTTACAAAACCCATTTGACGTGTTAACCCCAAGTAGGGCAACCCAGAGCCAATTTATGCCTTGTTATCAGGTTTCAATATTCGCTGACAATAGAGTGTCACCTCCAAGGGATGAGCTGCTTCCTTCAAGCCAGGGTCTCGGGGCACTTAAGGTGGATGTGATAACGGTCGATATGCAGTGAAACCGATGATAACAATTAAGTAATGATGATGTTGGTGAGTATAACGATATGATAATCGTGATAAAGGTTAATGAAGACCATGGTGAGAATTATAATGATATTGGCAATAATAGTAGTAGTAATAGCAGTAATAATAATAATAATCATGATGATAATGACAGAAATGAAGATATTGACACTAATAATAATGTTAATAATAATAAGGGAAATAATGATGATTAATAATGTGGATGATAGTAATAGCAATATTGGTAATGATTATAATGATATTGACAAGAACAATGATAAGGATAATAATGAAAATAAGATTGATCATATAAATGAGAATAGTAATAAGAATAACCATAATAATTACAATTATAATATTGCTAATGATACATATCCTTTCAGTATAATGATTATAATAATGATAATGATAATAACAGTAATAATGATGACTATAATAACGATAATAATAATGAAAATAATGACAACCATAGTAATGATAATAACAATAATAGTCATGATAATAATAATGATTATAACATTAAGAAAAAGAATGATGATAATGCTTATCATATCTATCATAATAAGTACGATGTGATTACAATAATAAAAATCATAACAATAAATATTGTAATGGTAAATACGATGATACTCATAACAATATTAATGATAACACTAAATATAAAAATGATAAATAAATAATGATGATAATGAACATGATATATACATATATATTCCATGTATATATATATATATATATATATATATATATATATATATATATATATATATATATACCATAGATATATAGCAGTATATATATATATATATATCCTGTGTGTGTGTGTGTGTGTGTGTGTGTGTGTGTGTGTGTGTGTGTACATGTGTACATATATGTATATATATATATATATATATATACTGTGTGTCATATATTTATATATAAATATATGTATATATATATATATATATATATATATATATATATATATATATATATATATATATATATATATATATATATATATATATATATATATATATATATCATATCACATATATGTACCACGTTGTAGGCCCGTTGGGGGCACACATTCCTTAAAATCAAAGCCAAGACAGTGGACACAACTTTGGCTTTCAAGCAGTGATTGTCCGTTAGACGTGCTCGGCATAAATAGATATATTCGTACTTAACCATCCGGGGGAAAGAAAATAATACTAAAGATACTGATGATGAATAACACTAATAAACGGTGATGGCGAGGAGGGAGAACTTCATAATGATAATACTGACAATGGAAATATTGATATTTTGATAATGGCAATAAACAATTATGCTAATAGTCTTCTCTTATCATTATTAATTTGATCTCTACTTGTCAGGCAAAGGCAGCACGTTTTGTTTAGCCTGATGAGGTGTTTTCTTTTGTAAAAAGTAAATCACATAATGTGTTTAAAGAGAGAAACATTTGACGGTAAAACCTGAGTGTAGTGAAATACTAACTATGAAGGCTTCATTACATTTTATTTTCTCTCTACCTTTTAACCCCTTCCCCCTTCAGCTCTTGTCTTCTTTCTCTCCGTCCATTCGCCCTCTCCCCCCCTTCATTCCCCATCCTTCCCTCCTCCCGCCCCTTCCCCTTCTCCTCCTTTCTGCTCATGGAGATGCGTCGTCACTCTCTGCTTGGGAAGACGCGCATGACTCGCATTCACTCCCTCCCTCTGGGGTCTCGTCCTCGCTCTGTGCTTGGGGAGCCTCGGGCTTCTCGATCGGCCGACGTTTCCCTCTCCGTCCGGCTTCTGCTTGCGAAGTGACTGCTTGCGGAGACTCTCTCAGAGTGTCTGCTTGCGGGGTCTTGGTCCGTTTTGTTGCTTGGGGATCTTTGCTCTTCCTTCCTTCTTCTGGCCCTGAAGCTCTGTTCCTCCCCCTGCTTTCTGCTTGCGAAGATCTCTTGGTGCCTGCTGCTTGCGGAGACTTCTTCCTCCTCGCTGCCCGTGAGGACTGCCCCCTGCTTGCGAGACCGTCGTGCTGAGAGGCATCCATCGGCTCTGCTTGAAGAGATTCCTGTTCCCAAAAGATGAGAAAAGTGTCATCAATATCTCTATCAATCTTCTTATCTATTTATATGCGTGCACGTGCATTAGTGCGTGTGCGTTTCTCTGAGTTTGCATTCATATGTGCGCATGTTTGTCTCCGTAACGATCCGAGACCCTTACCTGCAATTCATGCAACTGATTTTCTTTATCGTCCAGTCGCGATTGCAAAGTCCTGACCTTTCTCTCGTGTATCTCTAGCTGACCCTGAAATATATGATTATCTATACTCTTCCATTAGATTTATCATCCGACTTACTGTCTATCCTCCTCCCTACCTAGTGCCAATCTTTTCGCCAAACTTCTTCGCTATTTACTGATTATTCCTTCTTTGGCTAGCCACATTTTCAAAGATCATCTACGATCTACGAAAAGTAATGCAACTTTTAAATTACTTTCTGTCCGAGTCACAACCAGGCGATAATCTGTTATCTAGGCACTGGGTGTTATAAGTATGGTTGGCATCAAAGGTTCAAAAGAATGACATTCATCCATGCTATCCACTTACACCCATACGTTCTGAACGTATATAACGCAAATACAGCCACACACAAACACACATAAACAGATACACAATATGTACACTATACGAATGCACACGCAGGTAGAGCATACATACACATATACTTACCTCCAATTGGCTGACTTGTATTTCTTTTTCTTCCAGCACCGAGCTCAGTCGTCCGCATTCAGCCTCTTTCCCTTTAGCTGCCGCTGTGTGGAATAGATTTATAAAATAATAAGATATGTAAACTAATTATAATGCGTCCGGAAAGGAAGAACTGGCAACCAAGCCGATTCGCAGTTTGTTTGTTTTTCCCATCAGCTGATGTTTAACACTCATGTTTACATATACTTTGCATTCAAAACACACATGCAATATTTTTCCTAACTGCTTTAAATGAAATTCCGTTCCTTCAACGCCACTTTATTATGTCTGAGTCAAGGCCAAGGTTGAGTTGCCACTTCTTCTTTTCCTGAGACTGGATGGAGGATGAGTAAGATTTCCTGTCAAGGCAGACGGTTAGTTTTGCTGTTGTTGAAGCTCTAATTACGATCGTCCTCCTCGTTATTCCCATTATCAAA
The DNA here is from genome assembly GCF_003789085.1 of Penaeus vannamei. NCBI lineage: Eukaryota > Metazoa > Arthropoda > Malacostraca > Decapoda > Penaeidae > Penaeus > Penaeus vannamei. Next base: position 387,920 of record NW_020872870.1, read on the forward strand.
ATCACTGTATTTATTGTTATCTCCATTTTATTTCTTTTATTGTTATTATTTTAGAATTCTAATAACTTGTCATTATTCACCATCAAACCATCATCGCGTCTGTACATGCACACACACACACACACACAAAGACACACACATACATATATGGTTACATATCGTTTCCTTCTCCCTGCCACTCAAGATCGACCTCCTCCTCACCTTCAGTGTCTTGACCCCTTGTCTCGGGACTTGAGCGCCTCCTGGGCTTCCCTGAGTTGGCTCGCCGCCTCGGCCTCCTTCAGGTGCTGCGCGTTTCTGAGACTCAGCAGTTCCTTCGTACTTTGTTCCTTGAAAGGGAGATTCAGGATGTGTTCTTTAAGATCTATGACGTTATGTAATCTGTAATGAATCTGTAGACGTCACTGGAATTCAGCAAAGGCTTCGGCATAGGGTGGACGTTCTCATCGACGCATTTCGAATTCAACATTACGAATATATGAGTCTAATGAGCAAGAAACTGTATGTGCAGTTGAAATGGGAATCTCAGCATGTACAGTTAGACGAAAATACATAGCGTTATCATTTCCATTAATGGTTTATAATATGTGCAGTGTGTGTGTACAAGGGAGAGAGAGAGAGAGATAGGAAAAGGAAAGGGAAGAAGAGAGGAAGGGAGGAAGGAGAAGAGTAAAAGAGAGAGGGTGAGGGAGAGGAATAGGAAGTGGAAACGGAAGAGACAGAGACAAAGAGAGAGAAAGCATGCATGTACGTATGGTTTCACCTGTGTTTTGGAGGATAATCAGATGAACTGACCTGTAATAACTTTATCGTGTCATGCAGAACGGAAGCCGAAACGACCTGTTCTTTGTTCTCGCCGGCTGCCTGGGTCTCCCTTCCTCGCCGTTCCTCCTGACGCCTTTCCTGGAACGGACCCCGATCAGTGTCCTGGGCCGGCACCTAAGAACATTCCCAGCGTCGCTAGGACCCCCTAACCCCTCAGGACATCCCAACATCACATCCGACTTTAAGGAATGCTCTTCAGGACGCTCCTTAGCAGACGCAAGCGCAAAGGGCGTTGGCGAGGTGTCTCAAGGGCGGCGCCTGAGTGAGCAAGATGGCCGACAGTCAAGCAGCCGCGCTCGCCAGTATGTAGATGTGTGTGTGTACATATACGCAAATATATATATATATATATATATATATATATATATATATATATATATATATATATATATATATATATAGTATATATATACATATATATATATATATATATATATATATATATATATATATATATATATATATATATATATATATATATATGTATATATATATATGTATATGTATAAAATATGTGTATATAAGATATATATATATATATATATATATATATATATATATATATATATATATATATATATATACGCATACACAGACACACACACACGTTTCATATATGTGTGTATGTGTGCGTGCGTGTGTGCGTGTATGTGTGTGTGTGCATCACCCTATTTCCGTCTCATTTCCGTTTTCTTTCAATGGAGTGAGCCCTGTTTGTGATGGCGCCGTGTCTTTGCCCAATCCTCGGAGCTTTCGAATTCCTTCTGAAATCTTAATTCTATACCATCTCTATCCTAATCTAAATCTAATTCTAAAGCTCAATTCTATACCATTTCTATCCTAATGTAAATCTAGGACTAAATCTAGTTCTAAATCTCAATTCTATACCATGTCTCAATCTGTCAAATTCTAAATCTCAATTCTCTACCATCTGGCAGCCTCTGCCTCTGACCTCGGAGTCCCTGGCGCGTCCGAACGCCGCTCGCGCCCCACGCTGCCACACCGCCCGTTTGCGGATCCCCGCATGCACGGCAGTTGGTCGGTTACCAGTTTAATCCTTGTCGTGTTCGTCTCTCTGCTGGTCGGACTACGATCTATCATTTCTAATCACACACACTAACGAGTTTCCTGCTTACTCCTCGATTCACAATTGCACGCTTGGATCATATTCCGGTGCGTGATTTTGCTTTCGATTCGCGTCCTGCTTCTCCTTGTCTGTATTGCTCTTTCTCAGTCTCTCTTTCATATTATTATTAGTATTCCCTCTCATTCCTATCTCAAATCTCAATCTTCCTTTCTTTATCTCACCTCAAGTGACTTGATCTTCTCGTCTCTACTTGCAACTGTTTCCTTCAAACCGACTATTTCATTCTGCATCCTCAGAATCTCCGCCTCTTTTTCTTGTTGATTTTCTGCGACGTTCCGCAGCTCTGCTTTGTGTTCCTCCTGGAAAGAAATGGATCGCTAAGCCTTCCAGGTCTCTGTTGAGAATCGTGGATGTACAGTCGGCGTGTGAGCATGTGCTTAGTGTGTCTGTATTTGAATGAGCGCATACACACATACACATATACGCACAAACATTGACCGGACGTGCAAGTTAGCGCTCCTGGGCAGCCAAAGCCGGCCGTTTGTCCCACCTGTAGCTCTGTTCCTTTCCGGATAGCGATATTCACTTCGTACAAGCCCAGTTCAGTGCTCTCTTTCTCTCCCTCCCTCCTATCTCTCTCTTTCCCTCCCTTCTCTCTTTCTCTCCCTCCCTTCTCTCTTTCTCTCCCTCCCTTCTCTCTTTCTCTCCTCCCTCCTATCTCTCTCTCTTTCCCTCCCTTCTCTCTTCTCTCCCTCTCCTATCTCTCTCTCTTTCCCTCCCTTCTCTCTTTCTCTCCTTCCCTCCTATCTCTCTCTTCCCTCCTTCTCTCTTTCTCTCCCTCCCTCCTATCTCTCTCTCTTCCCTCCCTTCTCTCTTTCTCTCCCTCCTCTCTCTCTCTCTCTTAGGTTCCATTAATTCCCCCTTCGACTCACCTCAATCGCTTTGATCTTGTCTTTCAAAGCACCGATTTCCTTCTTCATTGTCTGAGAATCAGCGTCTCTCTTTCTCTGGTCTTCTTTAATGCTCTTCAGTTCCTTTTTGTGTTCATTCTGCAAAGGAGAAATAGTATGCACGCGTGTTTACTCGTAAATGCTTGAGTCTGTTTGACGAGATGGCTATTTCTGTTTCTATCTTTCTTCCACCCCTTCCTTCCTCTCTCTCTCCCTCTCTTACACACACACATTGACACTAACACCATATTTGAGATCACATGCACATATACAAACTTTCTCGCTCTCACTTCCTCTCTCACACACGCACTCTCACACATACTCTCTCTCCTTTCTTTCTCCTCCCCCCCCCCCTCTCCCTTCCACTCCCTCTTTCTCTTTCTCTTTTCTCTCTTCTCTCTTTCTCCTCTCTCTCTCTCCCTTTCTCTCTCTATCTATGTCTCTTCACTCACTCACTCACCCATTCACTCTGTCTTTCTTTCTCTATATCTCTGTCTCTGTCACTCACTCACCATTCACTCTCTTTCTCTGATGTAATTCCCATTTCCCCCTCGACCAGTTCCCTCCACAACGCAAGTCTTTCTTCCTGAAACAGCAGATCCACTACAGAAGCTCCATCTCTCACTGACCTGAAACGACATGTTTCTCTCCGTAGGCTGGCCTTTCCCTTTTCAGCTGCGAGGTATTTCTCCATTATTTATCTGTAAATCGATCATACTGGTGAGCAGGGAATTGATTCAACATTGATTAGGATGTATAACGAAAAAAAAAGACGAAAATCATTTGCCATGTATGGAAACACAAGCTAGCATCGTAAAAATCCAATAAAATATAGATTAAGTTTCTATCAGCAGATTCCAGCGCCATTACCAGCGAGATGCCTTTGAAGATTTCCATGTCGTAATTTGCAGTGGTGGAAGTTCCTTTCAGCAGTTCCTTGGGAGTCTCTCCTCGGCCGTTCCTCACGTTTGTTGCGGCGCCAAGTTTCACAGCGTAAACAGGACATGGAGATGGCCTTGGGAAGCTGCAATGTGTAGTGCTGTATTCCCTGACAAGATATGAAAGTATTATCAGAGATAAAAGAATATACATTTTAGCTCGTTTTCTATATTACTTGAATTTTATCCATTTTCAGTCTATTCTTTCTTTTTGTGTGCTCCCAATATTTCTAGCTGTTACTGTCATGCCCTTCTTATCAAAATTTGCAATTCGATTCATTTTTAAGTGGTTCGATGTACGAAATGAGGTAATTCGACGCTTCGCCGAGTTCATCCACGCAAAATATTCTTCAGTTCATTGGAAGGTTTTCTCCCGACCTTCGCGCTTTCTATAACGAAAGAAACGTTGTCTCGGCCTGGGCAATAGGGTGCTTGCTGGAAGATAACTCATTGAATAAAGTCCGCCTTGAATCGTTATCTGTAGCTTTGGTGTCCTCAAAAGCACTATTCTGACATACAGAGATGGAATATAAAGAGAGAAACACATACACACATCATACATACACACGCATATATAAGGGAGGAATTAAAAAGTAAGAAGAGGAGGAAGCAGGGAGTAGGAGGGAGCGAGAGGAAGGGACACAGGCCACAGGCAGTTCAAGAATAAGGGGAAAGGGGAGGGAAGAGGGGCGTGTGAGAAGCTAAATGGGAGGATGGAAGGAGGAGAGAGGGAAAGGGGAAGGTAGAGGGATGTGGGAGAGGAGATAGGGGGAAGGCTGGAATGGGAAGGAGAGAGGGAAAGGGTGAAGGAAGAGAAGCGTGGGAGAGGAGAAAGGGGAAGGCTTGAAAGAGAGGGAGAGAGAGAGAAGGACGAAGGGCGCGCTGGTAGGACTTGAAGAAGTGTGTGAATGCTGCAGTTTTTTTTCTGGGGGGGGGGGGGATGAAATATGTGAGGATAAGGAAGAAATGCTAGAAGTCACGATAATCACGATTGGACGATTCTCAAGGGATTCTCATAGGACTCTCAAGGGATCCTGAAAGATGACGGAGACTTGGTCCTTCCGACGGCTAACCAATGGGTCCTGGCGGAAGTGACCGAGAGGGACGAAGGGATTC
>NW_020872870.1:400335-410335 GCF_003789085.1 Penaeus vannamei
AGAACAAATCAGTTAAAACATTAAAACACAATTTATATCTGTAATGAGTTGAAATGGACGCCAAGGCGATAACTGGCGCCAAAACGATGTCTACCATTATTCGTGTTTGATTCCCATTATTATCAATACTAATATCTATCATTACTAATACTATTGTCTTCATTATTATGGAGTCTCCTCCATTCTCTCTTCTGATATATACCGAATGAGCAGACCCGATCGACGGACGGAATTCCCTGTTTGTCTCTTCCCTGATAATATTAGAATTTTACGAGATCATTGCTACAGCTGATTCCTGATACCTTTGCGAGTCGAGTCTTAATCCTGCCTGGATTTGGCTTACCTCCATCGCCTTGTGACCTTTTCCAGCAGCCAAGTGAAGTGCGCACAAGAAGATGCGCTTTACTTTTTAATTCCTCTTCACAAAGATAAATAAACGAGAAAAGGTAACAATTCATACATATCTCCGGCTGTCTAGGAATGAAATGAATGGAGTTGTTTAGTTTGTACATGTGCCAAATGACCAGCTGATATTAGTACTAAACCAGACCCACTGATATCACGAAAGGAGGCTGAGTGGTCATGCTTCATGCCAGTTACAGAGAGCCATGCCTGTGGCCATTTACAGAGAGCCATATCTTTGGCCATTGAGCCATGCCTGTGGCCATTTACAAAGAGTCATGCCTGTGGCCATTTACAGAAAGCAATGCCTGTGGCCATTTGCCGGGAGCCTTGATTGCAGTCACGTACGGGAAGCTATATTTGAAGTCATAGTTAGAAGTATCCAAGCCACGTACCATCTATGAATAGCACCAGCAAAATGCCTTCCGTCTTGATTTTGGTTTTATTTAAGGCACCCTTGATGCTTGAGATTATTTGGCAGTCTTTATCATCTAACAGGTTTATTTATTTATCCTTTTATTTTTTGGTTCATTTATTAATCTAATATGCTTCTAATGTGGCCTTTACTTTATAATAGTCTTAATTCCTTTCACTCCTTAGAATATCTTCTCCCAAATCATTCCTCTGTGGCGTTTTTACTATTACGATATTAGTAATAATGATGGTAAAAACGATGAAAAAAAGGATAATAGAAATAGCAATAGTAATAATACTGCTGATAATATGGATAGTATCAATAATGATAATAATTATTACAATAACATGGTAAAACTCATTAAAAAATAATGAAAATGGTGATATCTAGGTCCTTCAATGTGTCCCTTAATATTATCTTTAAATTCGAAAGTCTTCCTTAAGATTGCCTCACTAATCAAGTTCTTTGCGTTCACATAATAAGATAAGAATGGTAGAATTTTACGAGGTCGCTGCTACCGCCGATTCCTGATACCCGTGCGAGTCAAGAGGCTTAACCATGCGTGGATTTGGCTTACCTCCATCTGCCACTGCATTCGGTTCGGCTCCCTTGCCTATCTATATATTATAATATTATATATCTATTATATTGCCTATATATTACGTATCATAAAATACACTCGTTCTTAATCTGAATAAAACATTATTTCTCACATTATTATGATTATACATGCATACACATATATGTGTGTGTGTGCACACATGTGTTTGTGTGTGTGTGCATATATATATATATATATATATATATATATATATATATATATATATATATATATATATGTGTGTGTGTGTGTGTGTGTGTGTGTGTGTGTGTGTGTGTGTGTGTGTGTGTGTGTGTATAAATGTATATATATTTATACATATATATACGTGTGCGCGTATTTGCATGCGCATGTTGCCATGTCACCTCTGAATAAATCTGAAAACTCGGGTAAATGATAATAGTCACCAAACGTTATCTTGAAATTTCTTGATTTTTCATACCTATTTATGTGTACAAAAGGAATAATAATAAAATTAATGAGAGACAGAAAGAGAGTCGAAATCAGTGACATGACAACGTGGAGCAGAGAACTTTATGAGCCTGTCATAACGCCCATCATAGTAAACAGGAAATGAATTGAAACGTGCGCGAGGGAGATGGCTGCTGTCATTCATTTTCCACTTACTACTGTTAACTTTATAACCATTGCTATAGTTACTGATACTATTGTCGTCATTATTCATCCCTTGCCGATCAACATCTCCATCGCCTTGTGACCTTTTCCAGCAGCCAAGTGAAGTGTGCAGCAAGAAGATGCGCTTTACTTTTTTTTTTTATTCTTTTTCCCGATGATAAATAAAAGAGAAAAGGAGAACATACGTATGTACGGCTAGCTAGGAATGAAAGGAATGAAGTGAATGGAGTTGTTAGATGCACAAGTGCCGAATGACCAGCTGAAATTAGTACCTATCCAGACCCACTGATATCCCGAAAGGATGCTGAGTGTACTATTACAAGGGGTCATGCTTCAGGTCATTTACGAGAGCCATTTCTGTGGCCATTTACAGAGAGTCATGCTTGAAGCCATGTACGGGGAGTCATACTTGTGATACATGTATTCAAGCCACGTACCATCTGTGAATAGCACCAGCAAAATGCCTTCCGTCTTGATTTTAATTTTATAGAAATACCCTTAGCATTCTTTATCATCTAACAGTCTTATCTATTTATCTTTTTATTTATTTATTTATTTATGTATCTAATTTGCTTTTAATATGGCTTTTGCTTTATAATAGTCTTAATTCCTTTCACTCCTTAGAATATCTTCTCCCAAATCTTTCCTCTATGGCGTTTTTACTATAACGATATTAGTAATAATAATGATAATGATAAGAAAAGATAGAAATGAAAAAAATATATAGAAATAACAATAGTAATAATACTGATGATAATATGTTTGATATCAATAATGATAATATTTATTACAATAACATGGTAATTCATGCAAGTAAAACTGATTAAATAATCATGGAAATGGTGATATCTAAGTCCTTTAATATGTCCCTGAATTTTTATATATAAAATCGAAATTGTCTTCTTAAGATTGCCTCACCATCCTCGTCCTTTGCGTTCACATCGGCGCCCTTGACGATGAGCTCCTCGGCCGCCGCCTCGTGACCTTCTTGGGCTGCGAAGTGTAACGGAGTAGACCCTGAAAGGAGAAGATAATGATCATGGAATAGAGCCACATATATGTATATGTATATATGTGTTTGTGTCTGGGATCTGCACTGACGAATTACAACCGGAGCGATTTCAAGGACGGAACATCTAACAAACTTGCTACGGACTCTGACTCGATTGCCTGAGATTATGGCCGTGCACTCGTGCAATTGCATAAGACAGGCACGTGAGTCAAAGGGAGAACAGAATGGAGATGGTGTACAGGAGATAGAAATAAAGAAAGAAGCCAGTAATTTCATATTAGATTTCATATTTCGTTTCTTAAATACCACTTTCTTGTTTTTCCTCCTTAATCTATTACAAAAAAAAAATGTTTCTCATATGTATGATTATAATCACACACACACACACACACATATATGTCCAGTCAAACACACACACAAACATATGTGTCTGTGATGTGTGTCGCGCCCGTGTGTTTGTATGCTGCCCTAATGCCAACTCTGGATGAATCTGGAAATTCGGGTAGATTAAAACGGCCACCAAACGATATTTGAAATTTTAACTGGAATTCCTTGAAGCGGGAAAAATGATGACATTCATTTTCATTCACATGGATCTGTCACCCCCGAAATGATGGCGAGTTTTTCATGTATACAAATCTTATATATATATATATATATATATATATATATATATATATATATATATATATATATATATATAGAATGAATGAGAGAGACAGAAAGGTAGCAAGTATAAAATAAAATTACACATGATAACGCGGAACAGATGACATTCTAAGCCTGGCGTAACCCCGGTGATAGCACAATAGGAGCATATCATTGGGAACATTAAATCAATTTAGATCTGTAATGAGTTGAAATGCATTTCTACCATTATTCATGTCTGATTACCATCATTTCCTTTACTGATTCTGTCATACTGATACTATTTTGTCTTCATTATTGTGGAGTCTCCTTCATTTTCTCTTCTGACATACTGAATGAACAAACACAAACTACGGAAGAATGGGAGGAAGTTCTTGAATTCTCAAGGAATTGCCCAGAGTGTCTCCTCCCTGATAAGAATGATAGAATTTTACGAGGTCGCTGCTACCGCGATTCCTGATACCTTTGCGAGTCGAGTCTTAATCATGCCTGGATTTGGCTTACCTCCATTTCCTTTGCATTCGGTTCGGCTCCCTTGCCTATCAACATCTCCACCATCGCCGTGTGACCATTAAAAGCAGCCAAGTGAAGTGGTGTGTAACCTGAAACAGGAGATGCGTTATATTTTTATTCCGTTTCCCGAAGGTAAATAAACGAGAAATGAAGATAATTCATATATACGAACGGTTGGTTAGGAATGAGACGAATGTAGTGGATCGAATGCCTAAAAAAAAGACACATTTCATTTTGCATTTTATATTTCGTATCATAAAAACGCTCGTTCTTAATCTCTATAAAACATTATTTCTCACATTATTATGATTATACATGCATACGCATATATGTGTGTGTGTGCACACATGTGTTTGTGTGTGTGTGTGTATATATATATATATATATATATATATATATATATATATATGTGTGTGTGTATAAATGTATATATATTTATACATATATATACGTGTGCGTATTTGCATGCGCATGTTGCCATGTCACCTCTGAATAAATCTAGAAATTTGGGTAGATGATAACGGTCACCAAACGTTATCTTGAAATTTCTTGATTTTTCATACCTTTTTATGTGTACAAAAGGAATAATAATAAAATTAATGAGAGACAGAAAGAGAGTCGAAATCAGTGACATGACAACGTGGAGCAGAGAACTTTATGAGCCTGTCATAACGCCCATCATACTACAACAGGAAATGAGTTGAAACGTGCGCGAGGGAGATGGCTGCTGTCATTCATTTTCCACTTACCCTGTTAACTTTATAACCATTGCTATAGTTACTGATACTATTGTCATTATTCATCCCTTGCCGATCAACATCACCATCGCCTTGTGACCTTTTCCAGCAGCCAAGTGAAGTGTGCAGCAAGAAGATGCGCTTTACTTTTTTTATTCTTTTTCCCGATGATAAATAAAAGAGAAAAGGAGAACATACATATGTACGGCTAGCTAGGAATGAAAGGAATGAAGTGAATGGAGTTGTTAGATGCACAAGTGCCGAATGACCAGCTGAAATTAGTACCTATCCAGACCCACTGATATCCCGAAAGGAGGCTGAGTATACTATTACATGGGGTCATGCTTCAGGTCATTTACCGAGAGCCATTTCTGTGGCCATTTACAGAGAGTCATGCTTGAAGCCATGTACGGGGAGTCATACTTGTGATAACATGTATTCAAGCCACGTACCATCTATGAATAGCACCAGCAAAATGCCTTCCGTCTTGATTTTAATTTTATAGAAATACCCTTGGCATTCTTTATCATCTAACAGTCTTATTTATTTATCTTTTTATTTATTTATTCATTTATGTATCTAATTTGCTTTTAATATGGATTTTGCTTTATAATAGTCTTAATTCCTTTCACTCCTTAGAATATCTTCTCCCAAATCTTTCTTCTATGGCGTTTTTACTATAACGATATTAGTAATAATGATGGTAATGACAAAAAAGATACAATAAATACTGATGATAATATGGTTGATATAAATAATGATAATATTTATTACAATAACATGGTAATTCATGCAAGTAAAACTGATTAAATAATCATGGAAATGGTGATATCTAAGTCCTTTAATATGTCCCTGAATTTTTATATATAAAAATCGAAATTGTCTTCCTTAAGATTGCCTCACCATTCTCGTCCTTTGCGTTCACATCGGCGCCCTTGACGATGAGCTCCTCGGCCGCCGCCTCGTGACCTTCTTGGGCTGCGAAGTGTAACGGAGTAGACCCTGAAAGGAGAAGATAATGATCAAGGGACAAATGTGAGTATATATATGTGTGTGTGCGCGCGCGCGTGTGTGTGTGTGCTTATATATATGTCACACACATATATATACGTGTATATATATGTATATATAAATACATATGTACATATATATTAATACACACACACATATATATACGTGTGTGTTCATATATATATATATATATATATATATATATATATATATATATATATATATATGTATATATACATATATATATATAATATATATATATATATATATATATATTCACATATGTATATATATATATATAAGTATATGTGTATCTATGCACATTTGGCAACAAATCGAAGTAAACATAGCGTAATTAGCATTTTTTTAATGAGGTTAAAACCCTAGGTAGTTTGTAACAAAGAGTATGATTTGTCGAATATAAATGACCAGTGAGTGTATAAGTGGATATTTATTTTAACCTAAGTAAATCATTTGATTTTTTATTTTCTTCAAACAATTGCTAACAGCATATGTGATATTAGTTGTCGTTGAATTTGTATTGTGTTATTCTTCAAATACGATATCCTGGAATGGTTTGTTTATCGAAAGGCAACACCTGTAGCGGTCAGGTGGCATTTTCCGCTTCTTTCAAGACAACAAATATAAATGTTTCGTGAAACACGAAAAGCTTTAAGCACCTCTATATTGCAACAAAATCAAACAAAAAATAGATTAAAAGACCTGTGCAAATACTTCCCGTAGCTGCACCATCTAGTACAGGCTAATCGATTTATCAAAGTGATATATTTTTTTTTTCTCCTTGCCAGAACCAAACGCTTATTCAATGAACAAAAGCTACATTATATTCTTCATCACAGAATGTAAAGATGCTTCATCATTGTGTGTGTGTGTGTGTGTGTGTGTGTGTGTGTGTGTGTGTGTGTGTGTGTGTGTGTGTGCTTCTATGGAGTTAATACTTAGTGGCGAGTTATGAAACAATATGTATAATTCGTTTCGGTTCTTCTGAATGTCTTTTATCTTAAGCTAAAATCTGATCATAGTTTTCGCCGCTATTATTTCTTAAGTCTTGTCGTTTCTAAAGGGAGACGCATCCAAATTCGAGCAGTTTAGCGAGAAAATACATGCTTCCTTGTTTCAACTCAAGCAACTATTAGTTAGGTGGTTCCCAGGAGAGTGAATAGCAAAAGTCTAAGAACTGACTCTTAATACATGTGCTGTAAGATAACGGATATTAAAAAAAAAAAAAAAAAAAAAAAAAAAAAAAATCGTTCTGATAAGTCAGTTAACCTCGCTCTCTACTTTTGTCATTCATGCAGCTTTTCCTTTTCCTTTTTGCCAATACACGTCTGTTAACGCTCTATGTGTGTGTGTACACATATATCATATATAAATATGTATATATATAAAAATATATATGTATATATATATATATATATATATATATATATATATATATATATATATATATGGTTACTTGTTCTTTATCATAAAATCAAAGTTATGGATAATCTTCATATGGATGTGAACTAATAACGTGACGAATATTTTTTTTTCCCGTCAGTTCCAAACACGGATTCAATAAACAATATTAACTAAACGCAAAACTGTTGTGTGTGTGTGTGTGTTGTGTGTGAAAGAGCTGCAGTTGTTTAACACTTTGTTTAGAATCTTTAGTTTTATATTTCATAATGTTGATCCCATCTCGCGCAAAATGCCATGAAATGTAATTGATAACTTGTATATATATATATATATATATATATATATGTGTGTGTGTGTGTGTGTGTGTGTGTGTGTGTGTGTGTGTGTGTGTGTGTATGTATATCTTTTCTTTTCTTTTTTCTTAGAGGATTGGGGATGCTTATTAATTTTGGGGATATTTTTATTGTAGTCTATTTTTTAAAGAAAATCGTAGCAACTGTAATAAAGGAAGACAAGTACTGGGCTCGCCATGTTTATAATAAGAACAATGTATTGTTATTCAATCCGCGTTAAATCCCCGAGACAGAGGCGACGTGTTCATGCAGCGTCTCGATTTCCTCCTTTACGCTTCCCATTCCCTCTTATCATGATCTATTAGCTGATGGGAGGTTGTTCCATTGGTCGTTTCCCAAACACTTTTCGTCGGGTTTGAGTCACATCCTTTGCTTGGCCATCGAAGGACCTCCAGGTGGTTTTTGTCATGGACCCACTTCCTAACTGCCCTAGACGTGAGTATAGGGCAGTTATCCTGCACAAATAGGATTGTTTCTGGGAAGAGCCAAGGCACAACAGCGTGCTGATGGGAGGATCCTTTCCTTCTAACAATTCGATATATTTGTCTAAGGTGCATTTCCCCGTTTCGCCAACATCATGCAGGAAGACCCACCCCACAATATCAGGTCACGTGGCCAATCCTTGCCGTTTCATATCGCAAATTGGGATGAATTTTGTGAAAAAATTGAAGAAATAACACTTTCACCTTTTATCTCATCCAGCACAGAAGCTTTCCGTGCATTTCCGATGTATTTTCTCTGTCCTTATTGCTCTTCGCCGGTCATCTAGATCCTTCTCCACATACTGCTGGGCGACCTGGAGGCGACGTTATCGCTGTCGTTCGTTCAGCCTTTCTTTGGTGACGTTCTATGATTACCCTATCTGTATGTAGTCGTTCTCTTCACCGTGCGGCCAGTTACCAGGAGCTCTAGTCTTCATAAATCTTAGCTGCAGTGGTGAGAGAGGGCGGTCGTTGTGGGTGCCCTCCTTCTCCCACTATAACTATCTGTATACCATCGTCCGGAAGATGTCCAACTCTCTGAATATATTACTTTCCCTCGCCGCATTGTGACAGCCTCTATTCCCGATCACAGCTTGCCTTGCGTCCATCCTGAAAAAGGTGTCAGCTTGGCAGCCTCGTTCTGACCTCGGATTTTCCATGTCATTATGAGGTCTTAGACCATCGGATGTATCTTCCTTCATATTTAGCATACGTTAGGATTAGCTGCGAAATAGATATTCAGGAATTGACGAACATTCGTTGGCATAAAGATATGAGATATACGATTTCCTGTCATTCATTTTGTAGATAGTTTCTCTTTTTGTAAACTACTCAAGTTCCGGGCGAACAAATAAGCTTTTCACAAACCAAGGAATTATTATTTCTAAAATAATGTATAGAAAATTGATTTTGATGTGAATGTTTGGTATGTTAATTTCATCTACACCCACGCATATACTGTATTACAATACATTAACAAATACAAAACAGATATGAAAAGTAATTTCATTAGAGTGAACAAGATATACAGCATTGGGAGTCGGTTCTTGGAGTTTTGCTATTCACCTCCTTGGAACCACGCAGCTAGTAGTTGCTTCAATTGAAACAAGCAAACATGTATTTTCTCGCTGAGCTGTTCGAACCAGAATGCGACTCCTCAAAGAGGCTTAATAATGGCTGATTATAATACTCTCTCGTAACTCATAACCTAGTATGACTTCGAATTTCCATAGACGCTGCACACACACACACACACACACACACACACACACACTGGTAACGGATCTATGTATTCACTGTAGCCTCACTGTGAATTTTGTGTTTACTTCATGTTCTATATTGAAGAAGTTGATATAACAGTTTCTGTTTATTCAATAAGTTCTGGCAAAAATAAATAAATAAATAAACAATCAATGTAATCGTTCGATTAGCCGCAGCTAGATGGTGCAGTCACCATAAGTATTTGTAAAGGTCCCAGTCATTTTACATATATTTTAAATGATTTAGTTCCCAGACACAAATGTTTAAAGCATTAACCTTTTCGTATTTCAAAAAATATGCAGCTGTGATTGATACTTCTTTTGTTGAAAGAAGGGGGAAATGCCGCCTCTCCATCATAGGTGTTGCCATTTCGAAAAAAAATCCAGGATATCGCACCTGAAGAATATGCCAATGCAAATTCAACGATAATTAGTATTACATGTCTTTTATCACTTATTTGAATAAAGCGAAAGATCAAATGGTTTATTTTGCTTAAAAATTGTGT
>NW_020872870.1:416431-418931 GCF_003789085.1 Penaeus vannamei
AGTTCCTTTTTGTGTTCATTCTGCAAAGGAGAAATAGTATGCACGCGTGTTTACTCGTAAATGCTTGAGTCTGTTGACGAGATGGCTATTTCTGTTTCTATCTTTCTTCCACCCCTTCCTTCCTCTCTCTCTCTCCCTCTCTTACACACACACATTCACACTAACACCATATTTGAGATCACATGCACATATACAAACTCTCTCGCTCTCACTTCCTCTCTCACACACGCACTCTCACACATACTCTCTCTCCTTTCTTTCTCCTCCCCCCCTCCCTCTCCCTTCCACTCCCTCTTTCTCTTTCTCTTTTCTTTTTCTCTTCTTCTCTCTCTCTTCTCTCTCTCTCCCTTTCTCTCTCTCTATGTCTCTTCACTCACTCACTCACCCATTCACTCTCTGTCTTTCTCTTTCTCTATATCTCTGTCTCTGTCACTCACTCACCCATTCACTCTCTTTCTCTGATGTAATTCCCATTTCCCCCTCGACCAGTTCCCCTCCACAACGCAAGTCTTTCTTCCTGAAACAGCAGATCCACTACAGAAGCTCCATCTCTCACTGACCTGAAACGACATGTATTCTCTCCGTAGGCTGGCCTTTCCCTTTTCAGCTGCGAGGTATTTCTCCATTATTTCTATCTGTAAATCGAATCATACTGGTGAGCATGGAATTGATTCAACATTGATTAGGATGTATAACGAAAAAAAAAGACGAAAATCATTTGCCATGTATGGAAACACAAGCTAGCATCGTAAAAATCCAATAAAATATAGATTAAGTTTCTATCAGCAGATTCCAGCGCCATTACCAGCGAGATGCCTTTGAAGATTTCCATGTCGTAATTTGCAGTGGTGGAAGTTCCTTTCAGCAGTTCCTTGGGAGTCTCTCCTCGGCCGTTCCTCACGTTTGTTGCGGCGCCAAGTTTCACCAGCGTAAACAGGACATGGAGATGGCCTTGGGAAGCTGCAATGTGTAGTGCTGTATTCCCTGACAAGATATGAAAGTATTATCAGAGATAAAAGAATATACATTTTAGCTCGTTTTCTATATTACTTGAATTTTATCCATTTTCAGTCTATTCTTTCTTTTTTGTGCTCCCAATATTTCTAGCTGTTACTGTCATGCCCTTCTTATCAAAATTTGCAATTCGATTCATTATTAAGTGGTTCGATGTACGAAATGAGGTAATTCGACGCTTTCGCCGAGTTCATCCACGCAAAATATTCTTCAGTTCATTGGAAGGTTTTCTCCCGACCTTCGCGCTTTCTATAACGAAAGAAACGTTGTCTCGGCCTGGGCAATAGGGTGCTTGCTGGAAGATAACTCATTGAATAAAGTCCGCCTTGAATCGTTATCTGTAGCTTTGGTGTCCTCAAAAGCACTATTCTGACATACAGAGATGGAATATAAAGAGAGAAACACATACACACATCATACATACACACGCATATATAAGGGAGGAATTAAAAAGTAAGAAAGAGGAGGAAGCAGGGAGTAGGAGGGAGCGAGAGGAAGGGACACAGGCCACAGGCAGTTCAAGAATAAGGGGAAAGGGGAGGGAAGAGGGGCGTGTGAGAAGCTAAATGGAGGAGGATGGAAGGAGAAGGAGAGAGGGAAAGGGGAAGGTAGAGGGATGTGGGAGAGGAGATAGGGGGAAGGCTGGAATGGGAAGGAGAGAGAAAAGGGTGAAGGAAGAGAAGCGTGGGAGAGGAGAAAGGGGGAAGGCTTGAAAGAGAGGGAGAGAGAGAGAAAGGACGAAGGGCGCGCTGGTAGGACTTGAAGAAGTGTGTGAATGCTGCAGTTTTTTTCCTGGGGGGGGGGGGTGAAATATGTGAGGATAAGGAAGAAATGCTAGAAGTCACGATAATCACGATTGGACGATTCTCAAGGGATTCTCATAGGACTCTCAAGGGATCCTGAAAGATGACGGAGACTTGGTCCTTCCGACGGCTAACCAATGGGTCCTGGCGGAAGTGACCGAGAGGGACGAAGGGATTCTCGAGCACATAACAAAGAAAAGAAAGAAAAAGAGAGAGAGAGAGAGAGAGAGAAGAGAAGAAAATTGACCCGAATGTCTCTCCCCTGATAAGACCTCGCCAACATGACGTCATCGATGCTGTACCACGTCTTCCCGAAGCAACGACGCCCAAGGTCTATGTAAGTATGTAGACCTTGACGACGCCACTCGTATCTAGAGTAACCTCCATCTGCCTCTGCGTTAACGTCGGATCTTTTTTGTTTTTTTGTTGTTTTGTTTTCCGAAGACAAATCAGTGGTAAGCAGAGATGAATGAAATAACCTATGTAACGTATGTAATATGAACGTTCGTAAAATATATATGTATACAAAGAAATATGTGCCTGGAAACGCGTGTGTACGCCCATGAATTCTCTCGTATTCATTCGCATAAATATACTAAATATATGCATATACACATATACATATATATATATATATATATATATATATATATATATATATATGTGTGTGTGTGTGTGTGTGT
>NW_020872870.1:426431-432308 GCF_003789085.1 Penaeus vannamei
TACTAAACCAGACCCACTGATATCACGAAAGGAGGCTGAGTGGTCATGCTTCATGCCAGTTACAGAGAGCCATGCCTGTGGCCATTTACAGAGAGCCATATCTTTGGCCATTTACAAAGAGCCATGCCTGTGGCCATTTACAAAGAGCCATGCCTGTGGCCATTTACAAAGAGTCATGCCTGTGGCCATTTACAGAAAGCAATGCCTGTGGCCATTTGCCGGGAGCCTTGATTGCAGTCACGTACGGGAAGCTATATTTGAAGTCATAGTTAGAAGTATCCAAGCCACGTACCATCTATGAATAGCACCAGCAAAATGCCTTCCGTCTTGATTTTGGTTTTATTTAAGGCACCCTTGATGCTTGAGATTATTTGGCAGTCTTTATCATCTAACAGGTTTATTTTTTTATCCTTTTATTTTTTGGTTCATTTATTAATCTAATATGCTTCTAATGTGGCCTTTACTTTATGATAGTCTTAATTCCTTTCACTCCTTAGAATATCTTCTCCCAAATCATTCCTCTGTGGCGTTTTTACTATTACGATATTAGTAATAATGATGGTAAAACGATGAAAAAAAGGATAATAGAAATAGCAATAGTAATAATACTGCTGATAATATGGATAGTATCAATAATGATAATAATTATTACAATAACATGGTAAAACTCATTAAAAAATAATGAAAATGGTGATATCTAGGTCCTTCAATGTGTCCCTTAATATTATCTTTAAATTCGAAAGTCTTCCTTAAGATTGCCTCACTAATCAAGTTCTTTGCGTTCACATAATAAGATAAGAATGGTAGAATTTTACGAGGTCGCTGCTACCGCCGATTCCTGATACCCGTGCGAGTCAAGAGGCTTAACCATGCGTGGATTTGGCTTACCTCCATCTGCCACTGCATTCGGTTCGGCTCCCTTGCCTATCTATATATTATAATATTATATATCTATTATATTGCCTATATATTACGTATCATAAAATACACTCGTTCTTAATCTGAATAAAACATTATTTCTCACATTATTATGATTATACATGCATACACATATATGTGTGTGTGTGCACATGTGTTTGTGTGTGTGTGCATATATATATATATATATATATATATATATATATATATATATATATATATATATATGTGTGTGTGTGTGTGTGTGTGTGTGTGTGTGTGTGTGTGTGTGATAAATGTATATATATTTATACATATATATACGTGTGCGCGTATTTGCATGCGCATGTTGCCATGTCACCTCTGAATAAATCTGAAAACTCGGGTAAATGATAATAGTCACCAAACGTTATCTTGAAATTTCTTGATTTTTCATACCTATTTATGTGTACAAAAGGAATAATAATAAAATTAATGAGAGACAGAAAGAGAGTCGAAATCAGTGACATGACAACGTGGAGCAGAGAACTTTATGAGCCTGTCATAACGCCCATCATAGTAAACAGGAAATGAATTGAAACGTGCGCGAGGGAGATGGCTGCTGTCATTCATTTTCCACTTACTACTGTTAACTTTATAACCATTGCTATAGTTACTGATACTATTGTCGTCATTATTCATCCCTTGCCGATCAACATCACCATCGCCTTGTGACCTTTTCCAGCAGCCAAGTGAAGTGTGCAGCAAGAAGATGCGCTTTACTTTTTTTTTATTCTTTTTCCCGATGATAAATAAAAGAGAAAAGGAGAACATACGTATGTACGGCTAGCTAGGAATGAAAGGAATGAAGTGAATGGAGTTGTTAGATGCACAAGTGCCAAATGACCAGCTGAAATTAGTACCTATCCAGACCCACTGATATCCCGAAAGGACGTATTCAAGCCACGTACCATCTATGAATAGCACCAGCAAAATGCCTTCCGTCTTGATTTTAATTTTATAGAAATACCCTTAGCATTCTTTATCATCTAACAGTCTTATCTATTTATCTTTTTATTTATTTATTTATTTATGTATCTAATTTGCTTTTAATGTGGCTTTTGCTTTATAATACTCTTAATTCCTTTCACTCCTTAGAATATCTTCTCCCAAATCTTTCCTCTATGGCGTTTTTACTATAACGATATTAGTAATAATAATGATAATGATAAGAAAAGATAGAAATGAAAAAAAAATATATATAGAAATAACAATAGTAATAATACTGATGATAATATGGTTGATATCAATAATGATAATATTTATTACAATAACATGGTAATTCATGCAAGTAAAACTGATTAAATAATCATGGAAATGGTGATATCTAAGTCCTTTAATATGTCGCTGAATTTTTATATATAAAATCGAAATTGTCTTCCTTAAGATTGCCTCACCATTCACTTTCTTTGCGTTCACATCGGCGCCCTTGACGATGAGCTCCTCGGCCGCCGCCTCGTGACCTTTTTGGGCTGCGAAGTGTAACGGAGTCGATCCTGAAAGGAAGATAATGATCATGGAATAGAGGCCACATATTATGTTTATGTATATATGTGTATGTGTCTGGGATCTGCACTGACGAATTACAAACGGAGCGATTTCAAGGACGGAACATCTAACAAACTTGCTACGGACTCTGACTCGATTTCCTGAGATTGTGGCAGTGCACTCGTGCAATTGCATAAGACAGGCACGTGAGTCAAAGGAGCAGAATGAAGATGGTGTACAGAAGAAAGTAATAAAGAAAAGAGCCACTTATTTCATATTTCGTTTCATAAATACTACTTTCTTGTTTTTCCTCCTCAATCTGTTACAAAAAAAAAATGTTTCTCACATGTATTATTATCAGAACACGCACACACACACATGTGTATGTATCCATACACACACACAAACACACTTATGTGTGTCTGTGTGTGTGATGTGTTATAATAAAAATACGTGTGGGAAACATGCCCTAATGCCAACTCTGGATAAATCTGGAAATTCCGGTAAGTTAAAACGGCCACCAAACGTTATCTTGAAATTTTAACTGGATTTCCCTGAAACGGGGAAAAATGGTGACATTTTCATTCACATGGATCTGTCACACCCCGAAATGGTGTTTTTTTGCATACAAATTATATATATATATATATATATATATATATATATATATATATATAATATATATATATATATATATATATGTATGTATATACATATATATATGAAATGAATGAGAAAGACAGAAAAATAGCAAGTACAAAACAAAATGACTTGATAACGCAGAACAGATAACATTCTAAGCCTGGCGTAACCCGGTGATAGCACAATAGGATCATATCATGGGAACATTAAATCAATTTAATCTGTAATGAGTTGAAATGTACGTTGACTTGCCACATGCATTTCTACCATTATTTATGTCTGATTACCATCATTTCTTTTACTAATTTCTGGCATTACTAATACTGTTATTGTCTTTGTTCTTGTGGAGTCTCCTTCATTTTCTCTTCTGACATACTGAATGAACGCAAACTACGGAAGAATGGGAGGAAGTTCTTGAATTCTCAAGGAATTGCCCAGAGTGTCTCCTCCCTGATAAGAATGATAGAATTTTACGAGGTCGCTGCTACCGCCGATTCCTGATACCTTTGCGAGTCGAGTCTTAATCATGCCTGGATTTGGCTTACCTTCATCTGTCTTTGCGTTCGGTTCGGCTCCCTTGCCTATCAACATCTCCACCATCGCCGTGTGACCATTAAAAGCAGCCAAGTGAAGTGGTGTGCTACCTGAAACAGGAAGATGCGTTATATTTTTATTCCGTTTCCCGAAGGTAAATAAACGAGAAATGAAGATAATTCATATATACGAACGGTTGGTTAGGAATGAGACGAATGTAGTGGATCGAATGCCTAAAAAAAAGAGACACATTTCATTTTGCATTTTATATTTCGTATCATAAAACACGCTCGTTCTTAATCTCTATAAAACATTATTTCTCACATTATTATGATTATACATGCATACGCATATATGTGTGTGTGTGTGCACACATGTGTTTGTGTGTGTGCATAATATATATATATATATATATATATATATATATATATATATATATATATATATATATATACATATATATAGTGTGTGTGTGTGTGTATAAATGTATATATATTTATACATATATATACGTGTGCGTATTTGCATGCGCATGTTGCCATGTCACCTCTGAATAAATCTAGAAATTTGGGTAGATGATAACCAAACGTTATCTTGAAATTTCTTGATTTTTCATACCTTTTTATGTGTACAAAAGGAATAATAATAAAATTAATGAGAAAGAGAAAGAGAGTCGAAATCAGTGACATGACAACGTGGAGCAGAGAACTTTATGAGCCTGTCATAACGCCCATCATACTACAACAGGAAATGAGTTGAAACGTGCGCGAGGGATATGGCTGCTGTCATTCATTTTCCACTTACTCCTGTTATCTTTATAACCTTTGCTATAGTTACTGATACTATTGTCATTATTCATCCCTTGCCGATCAACATCACCATCGCCTTGTGACCTTTTCCAGCAGCCAAGTGAAGTGTGCAGCAAGAAGATGCGCTTTACTTTTTTTATTCTTTTTCCCGATGATAAATAAAAGAGAAAAGGAGAACATACATATGTACGGCTAGCTAGGAATGAAAGGAATGAAGTGAATGGAGTTGTTAGATGCACAAGTGCCGAATGACCAGCTGAAATTAGTACCTATCCAGACCCACTGATATCCCGAAAGGAGGCTGAGTATACTATTACATGGGGTCATGCTTCAGGTCATTTACCGAGAGCCATGGCTGTGGCCATTTACAGAGAGTCATGCTTGAAGACATACGGGGAGTCATATTTGTGAAACATGTATTCAAGCCACGTACCATCTATGAATAGCACCAGCAAAATGCCTTCCGTCTTGATTTTAATTTTATAAAAATACCCTTGGCATTCTTTATCATCTAACAGTCTTATTTATTTATCTTTTTATTTATTTATTCATTTATGTATCTAATTTGCTTTTAATATGGATTTTGCTTTATAATAGTCTTAATTCCTTTCATCCTTAGAATATCTTCTCCCAAATCTTTCCTCTATGGGTTTTTACTATAACGATATTAGTAATAATGATGGTAATGACAAAAAAGATGAATAATACTGATGATAATATGTTTGATATAAATGATAATATTTATTACAATAACATGGTAATTCATGCAAGTAAAACTGATTAAATAATCATGGAAATGGTGATATCTAAGTCCTTTAATATGTCCCTGAATTTTTATATACAAAATCGAAATTGTCTTCCTTAAGATTGCCTCACCATTCTCGTCCTTTGCGTTCACATCGGCGCCCTTGACGATGAGCTCCTCGGCCGCCCGCCTCGTGACCTTCTTGGGCTGCGAAGTGTAACGGAGTAACCCTGAAAGGAGAAGATAATGATCAAGGGACAAAGGTGTGAGTATATATATGTGTGTGTGTGCGCGCGCGCGCGTATATATATATGTATATATATACATATGTGTGTACATATATATGTATATATATACATATGTACATATAGTGTGTGTTCATATATATATATATATATATATATATATATATATATATATATATATATATATATATATATACATATATGTATATATACATAAGTATGTATATATATATATATATATATATATATATATATATATATATATATATATATATATATATATATCACATATGTATATATACATATATATATAAGTATATATATGTGTATCTATGCACATTTGGCAACAAATCGAAGTAAACATATAGCGTAATTAGCATTTTTTTAAGGAGGTTAAAACCCTAGGTAGTTTGTAACAAAGAGTATGATTTTGTCGAATATAAATGAACCAGTGAGTGATATAAAGTGGATATTTATT
>NW_020872870.1:432408-444908 GCF_003789085.1 Penaeus vannamei
TGTATATATATTTATACATATATATATACGTGTGCGTATTTGCATGCGCATGTTGCCATGTCACCTCTGAATAAATCTAGAAATTTGGGTAGATGATAACGGTCACCAAACGTTATCTTGAAATTTCTTGATTTTTCATACCTTTTTATGTGTACAAAAGGAATAATAAAATTAATGAGAGACAGAAAGAGAGTCGAAATCAGTGACATGACAACGTGGAGCAGAGAACTTTATGAGCCTGTCATAACGCCCATCATACTACAACAGGAAATGAGTTGAAACGTGCGCGAGGGAGATGGCTGCTGTCATTCATTTTCCACTTACTCCTGTTAACTTTATAACCATTGCTATAGTTACTGATACTATTGTCGTCATTATTCATCCCTTGCCGATCAACATCACCATCGCCTTGTGACCTTTTCCAGCAGCCAAGTGAAGTGTGCAGCAAGAAGATGCGCTTTACTTTTTTTTATTCCTTTTCCCGATGATAAATAAAAGAGAAAAGGAGACAATTCATACATATGTACGGCTGGCTAGGAATGAAAGGAATGAAGTGAATGGAGTTGTTAGATGCACAAGTGCCGAATGACCAGCTGAAATTAGTACCTATCCAGACCCACTGATATCCCGAAAGGAGGCTGAGTGTACTATTACAAGGGGTCATGCTTCAGGTCATTTACCGAGAGCCATTTCTGTGGCCATTTACAGAGAGTCATGCTTGAAGCCATGTACGGGGAGTCATACTTGTGATACATGTATTCAAGCCACGTACCATCTATGAATAGCACCAGCAAAATGCCTTCCGTCTTGATCTTAATTTTATATCCCTTGGCATTCTTTATCATCTAACAGTCTTATTTATTTATCTTTTTGTTTATTTGTTCATTTATGTATCTAATTTGCTTTTAATATGGTTTTTGCTTTATAATAGTCTTAATTCCTTTCACTCCTTAGAATATCTTCTCCCAAATCTTTCCTCTATGGGGTTTTTACTTTAACTATATTAGTAATAATGATGGTAATGACAAAAAAAGATATATGATAATATGATATCAATAATGATAATATTTATTACAATAACATGGTAATTCATGCAAGTAAAACTGATTAAATAATCATGGAAATGGTGATATCTAAGTCCTTTAATATGTCCCTGAATTTTTATATATAAAATCGAAATTGTCTTCCTTAAGATTGCCTCACCATTCTTGTCCTTTGCGTTCACATCGGCGCCCTTGACGATGAGCTCCTCGGCCGCCGCCTCGTGACCTTCTTGGGCTGCGAAGTGTAACGGAGTAGACCCTGAAAGGAGAAGATAATGATCAAGGGACAAATTTGTGATTATATATATGTGTGTGTGCGCGCGCGCGTATGTGTGTGTGTGCTTATATATATGTATATATATACATATGTACATATGTATTAATACACACACACATATATATATACGTGTGTGTTCATATATATATATATATACATATATATGTATATATACTATATATATATATATACTGTGTGTGTGTATATATATATATATATATATATATATATATATATATATATATATATTCACATATGTATATATACATATATATATAAGTATATATGTGTGTATCTATGCACATTTGGCAACAAATCGAAGTAAACATAGCGTAATTAGCATTTTTTTAATGAGGTTAAAACCCTAGGTAGTTTGTAAC
The DNA here is from genome assembly GCF_003789085.1 of Penaeus vannamei. Classification (NCBI taxonomy): domain Eukaryota; kingdom Metazoa; phylum Arthropoda; class Malacostraca; order Decapoda; family Penaeidae; genus Penaeus; species Penaeus vannamei. Next base: position 434,109 of record NW_020872870.1, read on the forward strand.
AAAGAGTATGATTGTCGAATATAAATGACCAGTGAGTGTATAAGTGGATATTTATTTTAACCTAAGTAAATCATTTGATTTTTTATTTTCTTCAAACAATTGCTAACAGCACATGTGATATTAGTTGTCGTTGAATTTGTATTGTGTTATTCTTCAAATACGATATCCTGGAATGGTTTGTTTATCGAAAGGCAACACCTGTAGCGGTCAGGTGGCATTTTCCGCTTCTTTCAAGACAACAAATATAAATGTTTCGTGAAACACGAAAAGCTTTTAACCTCTATATATTGCAACAAATCAAACAAAAAATAGATTAAAAGACCTGTGGTAGTGCACCATCTAGTACAGGCTAATCGATTTATCAAAGTGATATATTTTTTTTTTCTCCTTGCCAGAACCAAACGCTTATTCAATGAACAAAAGCTACATTATATTCTTCATCACAGAATGTAAAGATGCTTCATCATTGTGTGTGTGTGTGTGTGTGTGTGTGTGTGTGTGTGTGTGTGTGTGTGTGTGTGTGCCGACTACTTAGTGGCGAGTTATGAAAATATGTATAATTCGTTTCGGTTCTTCTGAATGTCTTTTATTAAGCTAAAATCTGATCATAGTTTTCGCCGCTATTATTTCTTAAGTCTTGTCGTTTCTAAAGGGAGACGCATCCAAATTCGAGCAGTTTAGCGAGAAAAATACATGCTTCCTTGTTTCAACTCAAGCAACTATTAGTTAGGTGGTTCCCAGGAGAGTGAATAGCAAAAGTCTAAGAACTGACTCTTAATACATGTGCTGTAAGATAACGGATATTAAAAAAAAAAAAAAAAAAAAAAAAAATCGTTCTGATAAGTCAGTTAACCTCGCTCTCTACTTTTGTCATTCATGCAGCTTTTCCTTTTCCTTTTTGCCAATACACGTCTGTTAACGCTCTATGTGTGTGTGTACACATATATCATATATAAATATGTATATATATATATATATATATATATATATATATATATATATATATATATATATATATATATATATATATGGATACTTGTTCTTTATCATAAAATCAAAGTTATGGATAATCTTCATATGGATGTGAACTAATAACGTGACGAATATTTTTTTTCCCTCGTCAGTTCCAAACACGGATTCAATAAACAATATTAACTAAACGCAAAACTGTTGTGTGTGTGTGTGTGTTGTGTGTGTGAAAGAGCTGCAGTTGTTTAACACTTTGTTTAGAATCTTTAGTTTTATATTTCATAATGTTGATCCCATCTCGCGCAAAATGCCATGAAATGTAATTGATAACTTGTATATATATATATATATATATACATATATGTGTGTGTGTGTGTGTGTGTGTGTGTGTGTGTGTGTGTGTATGTATATATGTATATCTTTTCTTTTTTTTTTTCTTAGAGGATTGGGGATGCTTATTAATTTTGGGGTTATTTTTATTGTAGTCTATTTTTTAAAGAAAATCGTAGCAACTGTAATAAAAGAAGACAAGTACTGGGCTCGCCATGTTTATAATAAGAACAATGTATTGTTATTCAATCCGCGTTAAATCCCCGAGACAGAGGCGACGTGTTCATGCAGCGTCTCGATTTCCTCCTTTACGCTTCCCATTCCCTCTTATCATGATCTATTAGCTGATGGGAGGTTGTTCCATTGGTCGTTTCCCAAACACTTTTCGTCGGGTTTGAGTCACATCCTTTGCTTGGCCATCGAAGGACCTCCAGGTGGTTTTTGTCATGGACCCACTTCCTAACTGCCCTAGACGTGAGTATAGGGCAGTTATCCTGCACAAATAGGATTGTTTCTGGGAAGAGCCAAGGCAACAGCGTGCTGATGGGAGGATCCTTTCCTTCTAACAATTCGATATATTTGTCTAAGGTGCATTTCCCCGTTTCGCCAACATCATGCAGGAAGACCCACCCCCACAATATCACAGGTCACGTGGCCAATCCTTGCCGTTTCATATCGCAAATTGGATGAATTTTGTGAAAAATTGAAGAGGTTAATAACACTTTCACCTTTTCTCTCATCCAGCACAGAAGCTTTCCGTGCATTTCCGATGTATTTTCTCTGTCCTTATTGCTCTTCGCCGGTCATCTAGATCCTTCTCCACATACTGCTGGGCGACCTGGAGGCGACGTTATCGCTGTCGTTCGTTCAGCCTTTCTTTGGTGACGTTCTATGATTACCCTATCTGTATGTAGTCGTTCTCTTCACCGTGCGGCCAGTTACCAGGAGCTCTAGTCTTCATAAATCTTAGCTGCAGTGGTGAGAGAGGGCGGTCGTTGTGGGTGCCCTCCTTCTCCCACTATAACTATCTGTATACCATCGTCCGGAAGATGTCCAACTCTCTGAATATATTACTTTCCCTCGCCGCATTGTGACAGCCTCTATTCCCGATCACAGCTTGCCTTGCGTCCATCCTGAAAAAGGTGTCAGCTTGGCAGCCTCGTTCTGACCTCGGATTTTCCATGTCATTATGAGGTCTTAGACCATCGGATGTATCTTCCTTCATATTTAGCATACGTTAGGATTAGCTGCGAAATAGATATTCAGGAATTGACGAACATTCGTTGGCATAAAAGATATGAGATATACGATTTCCTGTCATTCATTTTGTAGATAGTTTCTCTTTTTGTAAACTACTCAAGTTCCGGGCGAACAAATAAGCTTTTCACAAACCAAGGAATTATTATTTCTAAAATAATGTATAGAAAAATTTTTGATGTGAATGTTTTGGTATGTTAATTTCATCTACACCACGCATATACTGTATTACAATACATTAACAAATACAAAACAGATATGAAAAGTAATTTCATTAGAGTGAACAAGATATACAGCATTGGGAGTCGGTTCTTGGAGTTTTGCTATTCACCTCCTTGGAACCACGCAGCTAGTAGTTGCTTCAATTGAAACAAGCAAACATGTATTTTCTCGCTGAGCTGTTCGAACCAGAATGCGACTCCTCAAAGAGGCTTAATAATGGCTGATTATAATACTCTCTCGTAACTCATAACCTAGTATGACTTCGAATTTCCATAGACGCTGCACACACACACACACACACACACACACACACTGATAACGGATCTATGTATTCACTGTAGCCTCACTGTGAATTTTGTGTTTACTTCATGTTCTATATTGAAGAAGTTGATATAACAGTTTCTGTTTATTCAATAAGTTCTGGCAAAAATAAATAAATAAATAAACAATCAATGTAATCGTTCGATTAGCCGCAGCTAGATGGTGCAGTCACCATAAGTATTTGTAAAGGTCCCAGTCATTTTACATATATTTTAAATGATTTAGTTCCCAGACACAAATGTTTAAAAGCATTAACCTTTTCGTATTTCAAAAAATATGCAGCTGTGATTGATACTTCTTTTGTTGAAAGAAGGGGGAAATGCCGCCTCTCCATCATAGGTGTTGCCATTTCGAAAAAAAAAAAATCCAGGATATCGCACCTGAAGAATATGCCAATGCAAATTCAACGATAATTAGTATTGCATGTCTTTTTAATCACTTATTTGAATAAAGCGAAAGATCAAATGGTTTATTTTGCTTAAAAATTGTGTATTCATACTCGACCAATCACACTCTTTGTTACAAACTACCTAGGATTTTACCTTCATTCACAAAAATACTATTATGCTGTTTACTTCGATTTGTTGCCAGATGTACAAGAGTGGACCCAGTAAGTGTACTGGAATATAATTCCGCAACTGTACGTACATATATATTTGAGTATATATACATACACACACAGACATACACACACACAGACATACACACACACACACACACACACACAATCATACACACACACACACATATATATATATATATATATATATATATATATATATATATATATGTGTGTGTGTGTGTGTGTGTGTGTGTATATGTATGTGTGTATTTACATAATGTATATGCATAAACATGATATGTATGTATATATATTGAGACAAACATACACATTTATGTGTGTGTGTGTTTGTACACACACACTATTGTTGTAAAGCGAGCTCCACTCTGTATCCTCCTGAATCAAGTATCTCTACAACCAAAGGGCCTTACCAAGGTTGGTCTTCCCGTTCACAGTCGCCCCTCGAGTCACAAGCGCCGTCACCACCGATGTGTGACCGCTATAGGCTGCTTCATGCAATGGAGTCCAGCCTGAGAAAAAAAAAAACGGTTCTTTCCATAAGCCAATTCCCGATTATGTAAACGCAGAAATAAGCACAAACATACATGATAAAGAATCAGATATATTGGGTTGATTGTATGAATAGAAAATTAACGAGGTAGAAAATCAATATGAAATCGATAAGAAAACTTGCATAGTACCAAACGTAGAAATTGTCAGAAGCAATAATAATGATATAAGTAAAATGTAGATTGGAAATTAAATTCTTTATAAATGAAAGTTATGTGAATGATAATCAAATAAAGACGATAAAGATGATTGAGATGATAACAATAATGATGATAATAATACTAAGGTCAATAATGATAATGATGACAACCATAAATTATTGTTACAGTTTTTTATTATTAAGAATGATAACTTATTATCAATACTTTTATCATTACCATTATTATTTCCATCATCATTATGTCTATAATCATCGTTATCACCATCAGTATCATTATCATTTATTATATTAATATCATTATATCCTAATATTAATCATTATTTACATTATTGTTATTATGATTTTCACTATCATTACTGTTATCATTATTATTATTATAATTATAATAATCACTATTATTGTTATTATTACCATTATCATCTTTTCTATCATTATGAATGTTATCATTATCATCACCATTATTATTATTATTGTTATAATTACTGTACTCATCATCATCATTAGCACTGTTATGATTATGATTGTTATTTTTATACTAATATCATCATTATCAATACTATCGTTATTTTCAATATTGGCATCGACATTATTATGATCATCATAATCGTTATCATTATCTATAATACTATTACTATTTTTACTACAACTCTTATTATAGTTCATCCATATCATTATCATTATTACTGTTATTACTAATACTACTAGTACAGCTACTACCATCATTATCATCAGCGTAATCCCTATCATCATCATTATTGCAAATGTAAACATACCGTTCTCCTTTTTGCCGTTAACATCCTCCTCCAAGATCAGCGTCTTGGCTACTCTTCGTGGCCTTCTTCGGCAGCGACGTGCAGCGGCTTCTCGGCTGGGGGGGGGGGGGGGAGCAGGAGGGAAGACGAAAGGGTAAGAGGAGGGAAAAGAAAGGGGGAGAGGATGGGAAAGAAAAGGGTGGAAGAGGAAGAGGATCAGAGAAGGTGGGAAGGGGAAAGGTGAAAAGGAGTGAAGAGGAATAGGGGAAGAAGAAAGTGGAAGAGGAAGGGGGGACAGAGAGGAGGAAGGGGGAAGAGGAGGAAAGAGGAGGGGGGAGAGAAGACAAGAAGGGGGAGAGGAGAAGGGTAAGTAGAGGGAGAGAAGAAGAGGAGGGAAGAGGAGAGGGAAGCGGAGGGGAACGAAAGGTAAAGGGAATGGAAGGGAGATGAGGAAGGAGGTAGAAGAAAGAGGAAGGGTGAGAGGAGGAGGGAAAGGAGAGGAAGAGGAGGGGGAAGAAGGGAAGAGAATATCAGATTATCACAATTTGAGAGAGGAAGTCATTCCTTCATAATCCTACGCATTGCAACTCTTGCCTGAACGATCCTCCTCCGCCGCGTAAATCCTCCGGCCAGGCTCCTTCGCCGCCTTCGTCACCGAGGGAGCAACTCAGCCTCGAAGGGCGCGAGAGGTCGTCCTCTCTAGGGCGTCCCGGCCAGTCGTATCTGCTCGACGCCTGTTATCAGAGGGGCTGGACTCGCGCCATTTCCTCTGATAACGACCGATAACGGCAGACATGACCTGCTGTTCCGCCGTTAACGATTCGCTCTCCGGTGCCCCTCGAGGTCTCGTCAGTGCCTGCGCCGCCATGGAGGGGCGTTCCTTGAATTTGCTTCTATTTTCTATTTGCTTATTTCATCTATTTCTCCATACATTCACTTTGGTTTTAGAAGCGTTGCTCTTAGGGATCCATCCCGCCAGCGGGTCCACATTCATCAGAAACCGAGCTCTTTCAAATGGCCTTCGAGGCCTAACCATGCGGCTTCTTACTCCAAGATGCAGCTTCTGTGATTCGGTTTTGATAAAGAATCTTACCAATACAATACCCTATAAAAGAAAAAAAAAAGAAAGAAAGGACACACACACACACACACACACACACACACACACACACACACACACACACACACACACACACACACACACACACACACACACACACATATATATATATATATATATATATATATATATATATATATAATATATATATATGATATAGAGCACAAAAAAATGACGAAGAAAGCGAGGGTTGGGCGACCGCGCAGCCTCACCGAAGAAGTCCTTGGTGGCGCGGGGGGCGAGGGAGGCGAGGGCCGCCTGCAAGGCCTCGGCGTCGCCCGCTCTGACCAGGTCCAGCTGCAAGGGAAAGGTGCCGTTAGTGGAGGACCATACTGTAACGATGGCCCTCGCAAGAGACACTAATGGGGTTCTATGAAGAATTTAGAATAAGTTAATAGCTTTTTTGTTAGGGTAGTCGTGTAAGAGGTACTAACACCTCTAGTTTATATTGTAGTTTGAATTACAGGTGGCGTCAGTTATACACGGCGTGGCTGTTCTCTTTATTGCTAAGAGTTACAACACATACACAAGAATAACGATACACGAAGAACGGCACTGGGTGGAACCCCCGGCCGGAGAGCCGGGAGGGGCAACTCAGGTCAGAAGCGGTGAGCGAGTGAGAATGAGGGTCAGCTTGGATGACCATATATACCACTTGGCGGACGGCGTGGCCTCTATATTTAGAAGAGCGATGTTTGGGCGATAGCGTGGGCAGGCCCCACACCACGTGTGGTCTTCATGTATTGCACCCTTTATACCGCTCGGCCACCACCTGAGCCTCGTCCTCGTGGCGTCATCTGAATCACTTCAAGGGTGACCTATCATCGTGCCATTCTGCTGGTCGTCTCGTCGCGTGCCTGTTCTCGGTTGTCCTCGTGCATCTCGTTGTCGGCCTCTTCATCTTGGTCCTTGGTGCATCCATCCTTCATCGACGTCCACACGTCCTCGAAGGTTTCGCCAAGGTCCTCCTTGACCGGTTCGTCCAGTCGTCCTCGTAGTCCTTATCCAGGTGGTACTCGGCGGCGTCATCGTCCACACATCCTCACAGATTCGTCCAGGTCCTTTTCGGCTTCGGCTCGTACCGACGTCCTCGTAGCCTGCGCGTCTGGGTCTACGGCGTCCTGGGCAGTGGCGTCCTTTCGTCTGAAGGCGTCTTACTCCTTCCTGGGGAGCTCCTGGAGTTTAACCGATCTACGGGCGTCCAGGCAGGTGGCTTTTCATAGCATCATGGGGCCTGCTCTGACGAGTTCCTGGTTCTTCACTGGATCTACGGGAGTACTGACAGGCGGCGCCCATCCACTTGATCTGGGCGGCTTAATACCTGCAATTTCGCGAGTCCTCGTCCTTTGGCCTGCGGCGATCTTCTGGCGATGTTCGTCTCACGGCATTGCAAGGCGATCGTGCTGCAGTTAGATCTCCTTTGATGCCGCATCGGATATACACGTCCATATATATACAACATGAACCAGTTTATACATGTAAGGGCCAAGATAGTTAGAGAAAAGAAAAACAACAGAGAGGGAGGATGATATTTAAGTGCTGTAAGCCGTTATTTTTAGACTAATTTGCAGTATTTAATGTGGTTATTTCATTTATTTTCGTTTTTTTTTTTTTTTTTTTTTTTTTTTTACTTTTGTAGTTTTCAGGAAGAAAAATAAATGAGGGAGAGGAGAGTAGCAGTTCTCACGAACTTGCTTGGGCTACTAACCATCTCAGATAGATATGAGAATAGATAAGGGAAATGACATAGGCATCCGCAAGGATAACTTGAACCGATTGTCATTTCATAGATAAGAAAAAAATATGTATTGTGCATCATTTCCACTAATCCCGATCAGCAACGTCACAAGCAAAAAATAGCCTTGGACCATGACACAACAAATCCTATACATGAAGATTTGACTTAACAGTGTTCTGTTGAACTGCGTGGAAGAGTGTGTGAAATGATTGCGTGTATGTTTAACTCATCACAGCAACATTGCGGGTAAAAGAGATAACCTGCAATCATGCACAACAAATCCTATAATTGAAGATTTGACTTTACAGCGTCTGTTTGCGTGAATGAGTGTGTGTGTGTGTAATTATGAGTGTGAAGAGAAATTGAGCTCACACGAAGATGAATCACAAACACGAATTTAGGGTTCATTTTAACAAATGCTATAATCATTACCATGTTAACACAACAATTAACGTACACAAATGAATGGTGACATGAAATTTCTTTTGCAAGCTTTCACAATGGAAGCATCCCAGTTCAGAAATGTTTCTTACATTATCCCCGACTATTTAATCGTAATCATGGGAACGCTACAAACTCTGACAGACTGAGGAAATAATATCTCGCTTACGCATGTCAGAGCTAGTTTTCAGCGACAGTGGGATTTCTTTATGCCCAAATTATCTGAACAAATGAAGTGACTATATGAGACTCGAATTTTATCGTTAGTCTTACTCTACAGTCTGTGAATGGCGCACGCAGATATCAACTACGAATCACACGATTGTCGGAATTTTCCGGACATGCCAACGGTAAAGAAAGTGAGAAGGTTGTTTTTACTAGGCGAATTAATTCCAGTTTAAACCCTAGTCCCTTCATAATCAGACGTTAATACAGGTCACACCAACTCAATATGCCGAACGACTATAAGAGTTTATAATATCTCTTGTTTTTTTTTATAGTTGTTGAAGTACAAATGGTCTCAGTTATACACGGTATGGCTGTTCTCTTTATTGCTAAGAGTTACAGCACATACAAGAATAACGATACATGAAGAACGGCACTGGGTGGAACCACCGTCTGGAGAGCCTGGAAGGGAAACTCAGGTCAGAAGCGGTGAACGAGTGAGAATGAGGGTTAGCTTGGATGAATTTATATACCCTTGGTGGATGGCGTGGCCTCTATATTTAGAAGAGCGTGGTTTGGGCGATAGCGTGGGCAGTGTAGTGGACGCATCATCGGTCGCCACTTTTGCCCTCATTCGACCGCCAGCGCCTGGTTCCCAAGCTTTTTCGGACGCCGCCATAATAAGGACGACATAAGACATTTCACTCGTTTCGGCCGGCGCTCAACAACGTAAAAGCCAGTCCGAAGTGTCGAACCATCGAGCAACGACGATACCTGTCAACAGTATGCGGCGTTCTTACCCGCGTAAGGTTGACCTCGCTGGACGAGAAGGAAGTACCGGCAGACGAGAGACACCGGTGAGCAGCGACGGCCACATCAGGTTACGTATTCCATATTGTGCGCTACCAGACTATTTCCCCTGTGTTCCGAGTAACGCGAGCGCAAGTGAATGACCCTAGTGACCGTAAACGCGAGTGACCTCAAAGTAACCGAACCCGTAATCATGATCGTGAATAACATTAAAGTGACCGTGTTCATAAATGAACTTAACCGTAAGTGACCATCCGTTCAGTATATATATGAACAGTATCTGTGTATGTGTATGTTTTGTGTATGTTCTCGTTGTTTATTTCATGTATCGTTGTTAGTGTCCTTTGTTTTATTGAATAATGTTCAATATACATATTTCATATAACGCATTGTTTAAATTCTATTCCCTTCATATATCTACTTAAATTATAACCGTAATCACAATTGAAAAAATATAATAATTATAAAAGGTCTACACATCAATGATAAACATTAAAATGGTGCAGATTGCGGTGGGATATATACATTCATTCAGTTTCTTATTGTATTACGGGCTCATCTTCAGTGTTCATGATCATTAATATGCGTGATATGGACGGAATATTCGTAAACAAACTGAACTCGCTCGCTTTCATTAATCTCGTGTCTGTACATACATATTTTTGTCGTGTTTTTGTTGTACGTTTCATTTCTGTATGTATAAGTTTTGCTTCATGACTGTCTTCTTCAAGTTTGAGTATCCATCAAACGTAAATACGTAAAGAGACTTTCGTTTGTACAAGTAATCTTCTCTAGTATACTTTGTCGCATACATGCANTACGTAGAGAAGTGGAGAACAGAAAGAGAGAGATATAAAGAGAAAACGCAAAGGAAATATAAAAAAAAGAAACGAAAAAAAGAAAAAGAAAATTAAAAAACACCACCAACACCCACACCAAAGACAGACAGACAGACAGGCAGACAGACAGACAAACAGACAGTCACAGAACGAACATGAAAGTCAGGCGGGGCCAAAAGCGTTCCCCAAAGCCACATAAAGAAGTGTTTTGAGCTCCGGAACGCATTCCTCGAGTCTGAGTCAGTGTACCCCGTGGGAGACACTCGATAATAATTGTATTTTTTCTCGAATATTCTTTTTATGAGTCATCCTTCCGCATCGTTTAAATTATGATTTTTTTTTATTTGTTTATTTGTTTTGTTTGTTTATTTGGTTTGTCTGTTTGTTTATTTATTTGTTTGTTTATTTGGTTTGTCTGTTTGTTTATTTATTTGTTGTTTATTTTGTCATTATCTTATGTTACGTGTATTTTTATTAATGTTTTAATTAATAGTAGTAGATTAATTATCCTATTAACTGGAGTTATCATTTGTTGCAAGGACAT
>NW_020872870.1:454908-472408 GCF_003789085.1 Penaeus vannamei
AGACAGAGAGAGAAATCAGAAGAAACGAAGAAGCACAATAAGGATTAAAAAAAAGTTTTATAAAAAGGCACATGTCAAGTATCATTATCAACCTGTCACGTAAAGATGTTCTGGTCACACTTAGGAGTTGATACTGTTATTAATTTGATGTTATTTAAGGATTCGACAAAAAATGTAAGATGTTTGTGTATATATATATGTGTGTGTGTGTGTTTGTGTGTGTGTGTGTGTGTGTGTGTTTGTGTGTGTTTGTGTGTGTGTGTGTGTATGTGTGTGTGTGTGTGTGTGTGTGTGTTGTATTGTGTGATGTGTGTGTGTGTGCGCGCGTGCGGGTTTCAGTGTATTTCGTATGTGAGTGCGTGTGCTTTTGTGTATATCTTATGTGTTTGTATGTAAGTGTGTTTCGTACGTATGTATTTCTATGTTGTTTGTGTTTCTGTGTGTGTGTGTGTTTTCGTATGTGTGTGTGTTTGTGTTTGTTTGTGTCTGAGTAAGCGAACACATCAAATACCTTACCAGCATCATCAAACCTTACATTTCAAATCTACCCAAAAAATCAAATAGGAGAACAACGAATTCAAAAGAAAATATTAATGAATACAGAAAAATGAAAAAAACAAAAAAGTTAAGTGAAAATCGCACAAAATACCAAAGAAAATTACAGGAAATACCAAACTCACGCGAACGTCAACGAAAGCATGTCATCAGTCATTAACTACTTATTGGTCTACCGCCTATGACTGCGAAGGAGGGGTTAAGGAACAAAAAATATTGGCAACGGAAAGGTGGAGGAGAAAAGGAGAAATTAGTAGGGGAAGGATGTGTGGGAAGGACTCTAGTGATAGGGGGAGAAGGAGGGGCGTGGTAGGGGGAAGACTCTAGTGATGGAGGAAGGGGGAGAGGAGGGATGTGGTTGAGGGGAAGGGAAATTCAGGTGCAGCGGTAAGGGGAAGAAGAGAAAAAAAGAAAAGAAAAACACACATATGGACGTCACAGCGGGAGAGTAAGGACTCACAGAAGTAGGGTGGGGGGGGGGGAGAAGCGAAGAAGAGAGAGCAAAGAGGGAAGTAAGGCAAGGGAGAGGAGGGAGGAAAGAGTAAAGAGAAAAGAAAACGAGTGAGAGAAGGAGAGAGAGAGTAAAGAGAGGTTATAAGAAGAGAAGCAAAGAGAGAATAAAAGCGAAAAGCGAGTGAGAGGAATAAAGAAAGAGAGAGAGCAAAGAGGGTATGAGAAGAGAGGCAGAGAGAGAGAGAGAGCAAAGAGGGTGTGAGAAGAGAGGCAGAGAGAGGAATAAAGAGAGAGAGAGAGAGAGAGCAAAGAGGGCGTGAGTAGAAGAGGCAGGAGAGAGGAATAAAGAGAGAAAGAGAGAGAGAGCAAGAGGGTGTGAGAAGTGAGCAGAGAGGAATAAAGAGAGAGAGAGAGCAAAGAGGGTGTGAGAAGAGAGGCAGAGAGAAGAATAAAGAGAGAGAGAGAGAGCAAAGAAGTGTAAGACAGAGAGAGGAAGAGAGCAAGAGGGTGTGAGAAGAGAGCATAGAGGAATAAAGAGAGAGAGAGAGAGAGAGCAAAGAGTAGAGAAGAGAGGCAGAGAGAAGAAGAGAGAGAGAGAAGAGAGAGAGAAAGAGGTGTGAGAAGTAAGGCAGAGAGAAGAATAAAAGAGAGAGAGAGAGCAAAGAGGGTGTGAGAAGAGAGGCAGAGAGAAGAATAAAGAGAGAGAGAGAGAGCAAAGAGAGTGTGAGAAGAGAGGCAGGAGAGAGGAATAAAGACAGAGAGAGAGAGCAAAGAGGGTGTGAGAAGAGAGGCAGAGCGATGGGCACAGTGCCAGTGCCGCTGCCCGCGCGTGCCATAATACCCGCGCTGAATAGTCGTCCCACGCAACTTCGAAGAGCCTAGGCCTATTGACCCCGGCCTACTCGGAGGACGAAATTAGAAGCGAAACGAGGCCACGAGGCGAGGGGATTTGGGCGCGAATTTTGAAATGAGTATATTTTTTGTTAGTTTATTTGCATACGATTTTTTTTTTTTTTTTTTTTTTTTACTTATTGCTTCTTTTTTTTTCTTTCATATTATTATTATTGTAATTTTGATTATTTTCCTCTTTGTTTTCTTTTTTCTGGAAGCTTTTTTTATACCATTTTTTTGTGTGTGGGATTTCAACTTCTTGCTTTTTTCTCTCTTCTTCTTATTTTTTTTCTTTCTCTTCTTTTTCTTTCTCCTTGTTTTGTTTGCTTTATTTTTTGTTTGTTTATTTCGTTTAAGTGTGCGTTTCTCTCTGTTTATTCATTCATTTATTTATTTTGTATTTCTAGCCTTTTATTGTTTTGTCGGTTTATTTGTTTTTCCAAGTGTTTATTCTGCACAGCTTTTGTTTATCATTCTGTATCAATTTATGTATCATTTGTTTTTATTTGTTTATTTATTTATGTCTATGTTTTTCTTCGTTATTTCTTCCCTTTTCTTTCTCCCACTTTTTCCTCTTCTCTTCTTCCTTTCTTATCTTCTTCACTCCTTGTCGTCCCTTTTCTCCCCCCCCCCATCCTACTCTCTCACTTTTCTTCTTCTCTCTCCCATTCTTCCATCTTTCATTTCTTTTTCTCTCTCGTATTCTTTCGGCTTTTCCTTTCTTCATCTTCTTCTTCTTCTCACTCTCTTTATCTTCTTCTTTTCTTCTCACCCTCTTCATCTTCTTCTCACCCTCTTCATCTTCTTCTTCTTCTACTCCTTATCTTCTTCTTTTTTCTCTCTCTCATCTTTTTTTCACCCTCTTCTTCATCTTCTTTCACCCTCTCACCTTCTTCATCTCTCACCTCTTCACTTCTTCTTCTCACTCTCTTTTCTTCTTCTTTTCTTCCCTTTATCTCCTCCTCTACTCTTCTTCTTCTCTCCCTCTCCATTTTCTTCTTCTCTCCCTTTCCTTCTCTTCTCATCCTCTCCCCTACTCTTCCATCTTCTTCTTCTTCTTCTCTTCTCCCATCCTTGCTTTCTCCATTTTCTTCTTCCTCTCTCCCTCTTCCATCTCCTTCTCTCCCTCTTCTTCTTATTCTCTCCGTCTCCTTCCTTCCTTGTCTTCTCCATTTTATTCTTCGCCTCTCCCTCTTCCACCTTCTTCTCCCTCTCCTTCCTTCTTTATCTTCTCCCCGCTTTGCGTAAGAGGATTAGAAACTTGTATGTATAAGAGATATTTCCCGCCGTCTTCTCTCTTTCTTTCTTTCTTATTTCTCCTTTATCTTTTTTCTTCTTCTCGTGTTGCACACGGGGTATTACGCTCGTATTTATTTTTCGTCTCGCGTCTTTTTCCTGATGTCTATCTATCTCTATCTATCTTCTTCTCTCTTTCTTCTCTCTCTCTCTTCTCTCTCTCTCTCTCTCTCTCTCTCTCTCTCTCTCTTACTCTATATATTATCTGTATATATATATCTATATATATATATATATATTATAATTATATATATATATATATATTATTCTCGCTCTCTATCTATTTATCTATATATCTCCATCTCTCTTTATTTCTTTTACCATCATCATAATCATTATCACGCAATTCATAATAATCATTGTCATCATCATCATTATCAGTATTAGAGTCACAAGTAAACCGCATGTTCAAAACGCTCCTATAAGAACGACAACACGAACCCACATATTGAATCCCTGTGCATACGAACGCACACACACACACACACACAATGTATAAATGAGTAACTGCATAAATGAAACTCTTTACAAAGTATAATTCTAACACAGACTCTACTCCAAACCACACAAATAGTGAAATGTAAACAAATAAATGAGGAGTAAAGGATTTTTTTTTTTTCTTAATCCTAAAAGAACGATCCTGATAAAAAACAAACCATGAATCCGCATTCACGCGGATATGAAAACCACAGAACAAAATATGAATAAGTTGAAAGAAAATAATAATAAAATAAAGGCCAAAAAGAAAAATACAAAACAGATATCAACATTCTTAAAAAAACGACCCCAATAAAAACGCGCCATGAATCCGCATTCATACGGATACCCAAAGTCGCTCACGAACTCCCTACGTCAACGTGGTTAGAAGGGTTGAAATAATATTTAAGTCGCGGTGTAAACAGTTTTTTCCTCTATGGCAACAGGTGGAGAAAAAAATGTTTACAAAGGAAATAAACCGACTTTTTGACAGGAATTTAAATGTCCTGTATAGGGATATGTTGTGTTGGTTTGATGGTGATGATGATGGTGGTGGTGGTGGTGATGATGATGATGATGATGATGATGATGATGATGATGATGATGATGATGATGATGATGATGATGATGATGATGATGATGATGATGATGATGATGATGATGATGATGATGTGATGATGATGGTGGTGGTGGTGGTGATGGCGAGGAGGAGGAGACGGTGATGATGATGGTAGTGATGATGATGATGATGGTGGTGGTGGTGGTGATGATGATGATCATCATCATCATGGTGGTTGTGGTGGTGGTGATGATGATGATTGTGGTGGTTGTGATGGTGGTGAGGAGGAGGAGGAGATGGTGATGATGATCGTGGTGGTGATGTAAGACAAAGAGAGGTGTGAGAAGAGATGATGTGATGAGGAGGAGGAGGAGGATGGTGATGACGATGGTGATGTTAGTGATGATAAATGTATAGAGGTAGCGGTGATGATGAGGATCACTATAATCTTCAGCATTATCTTCGTATGATCCTTATCGTTATCATCATCACCTTTATCCTTATCATCACCATTAACGTGTGTGTGTGTGTGTGTGCATGTATGTATATGTGCATATGTATGTATATATATATGTGTGTGTGTGTGTGTGTGTGTGTGTGTGTGTGTGCATGTATGTATATGTGCATATGTATATATATATATGTGTGTGTGTGTGTGTGTGTGTGTGTGTGTGTGTATGTGTATGTATATATATGTGTGTGTGTGTGTGTGCATGTATGTACATGTGCATATGTATGCATATATAATATATATATGTGTGTGTGTGTGTGTGTAGAGAGAGAGAGAGATTAGGGAAATAAGGAAAAAGGAATGACATTAATCTTATTAAGAAAAAGGGATAAATGATACACGAATAAATTAATTTTAAAAAATGACGTACTAACAGAACATTTTCATAAACAGATAGATGAAAAAGATACTTATACCCACACCCATCCTATACATACCTGGTAATCATAATAACTGTATATAACACAACCCCCCTCCCCCCCCCCAAACCCACACTACAACACACATACAGGGAACTATGAACAAAACTCAGTATTTACCCAGCACCGTAAATACGTTTTTTACAGACTGCCACCTCATGGAAAAAAAGTTTAGTTCAATCTTTTCCAAAATGAGTGTTCAGTTTTTTTCTTTTTCTTTCTTTGTTACATAGATGTATATATACATACATACAGATTATACAGACACACACACACACACACACACACACACACACACACACACACACACACACACACACACACACACACACACACACACACACACACACACACACACACACACACACACACACACACACACACACACAGCACACACACACACACACCACACACACACACACACACACACACACACACACACACACACACACACACACACACATATATTATATATATATATATATATATATATATATATATATATATATATATATACATATATATATATATATATATATATATAATATATATATTATATATATATATACATATGTGTGTGTGTATACATATGTATATATTGTTTTCTTTTTTCTTTTTTTTTTGTTTGAATATAGGACTATGTACATATACATATACGTATATTTCTAATACGATTTATTCATTGGAAATTATAGATAAGATTTCTACAGATATCAGCCAATATAATCAAAAGGATCTTTACCCAATCATGAATTTATCTATAATAAATGTTATCAAAATAGGCCTATATAACTACTAATAGGCCTATCAATAAGTAGGTTTATGTGATTTATCGAAATAATTATCAGAATTCAATTTATTCCAATCATATATTTTATAGATAATTTTAGGAGGTAAGAAAAAGTAAATTGATAAAGAGAGAGGGAGAGAGAGAAAAAAAGATTTTCGGCGTTCATCTACGTCGGGAAAAGAAGAAAGGAATAAAGAAAAGAAGAAAGAACATAAATCAAAAGAAGAGAAAAAAAGAGATGAAGAAAAAGAAGAAATGATGATGAAAATTATCATAATAATAAAAAGGAAAAAAATGCAACAATTCTACTTCATAAAACCATCTATAAAGATAAATACATAAAAGAAAACAAAGGAAAGAAAACAGAAATAGAAAAAGTAAGAACAAGAAACAAGAAAAAACATTGAATAGATGCATAAAAGAAGACAAATAAAAAATAGCAAAAAAAAAAGATAATGATAATAGTAAGTAATAATAGTAATAGTAAATAAATAAAAAAATAGAGAACATAAAACCTGAAAAAATATCAAAATAGATAAAGCCAGAAAAACGAAGATAAACGAAAAGAAATAGCAAAAAATATATAATAATAATGATAGTAAATAAAGATTATAGCAATGATGATAGTAGATAAAAGGAAATTAAATTTAGAAATATACATGTAAAACCTGAAAAAAACATCAAAATAAATAGACAATGAAAAACAAAGAAAAATGAAAAACAGTAAAATAATATATACGTAAGAAATACAAGAAAAAAATAAATTAGAATCAAAAAAGGATAGAAAAAAAAAAAATGTCGGTACCCATTGAAGATAAAATTCGATACGATAATCCATCATGGCGTCATCACCTATGACGTCATTCAGCCGTTACTTCTCACCCCCCCCCTCCCCCCCTCCCTTCCCGCGTCGCCAGGTGTCACGTGTGTTTCTTCTGGAGAGTTTCCGGATAGTGTTTTTTTTAAGGATTAATTTTGCGAGTTACGTCAGTGGGGAAAGCATCTTTTTGATCTTAGATTATACATAAACAAACAAACACACACTCACACACACATATCCCTCTCCATCTTTCCCTCTCCCTCTCCTTCCTCCCTCCTTCCCTCCCTCCCTCTCCCTCTCTCCTCTCTTCCTCCTTCTCCCTCTCCCTCTCTCTCTTCCTCCTCCTTCCCTTCATCCTCTCTCTCTCTCCTCTCTCTCTCTCTCTCTCTCTCTCTCTCTCTCTCTTCTCTCTCTCTCTCTCTCTCTCTCTCTCTCTTCTCTCTCTCTATCTATCTATCTCTCTCTCTCTCTCCTCTCTCTCCCTTCCTCCCTCTCCTTCTCCTTTCTCTCTCTCTCCTCTCTCTCTCTCTCTCTTCTTTTCTTCCTTCTCTCTCTCTCTCTCTCTCTCTCTCTCTTTCCTCTCTCTCTCTCTATCTATTCTCTATCCTATCTATCTTCTCTCTCTCTCTCTCTCCGCTTCCTCCCTCCTCTCTCCCTCTCTTCTCTCTCTCTCTCTCTCTCTCTCTTCTCTCTCTCTCTCTCTCTCTCTCCTCTCTCTCTTCTCTCTCCTCCTCTTCTTCATCTCTCTCCTCATCTCTCTCTCTCTCTCTCTCTCTCTCTCTCTCTCTCTCTCTCTCTCTCTCTCTCTCTCTCTCTCTCTCCCTCCCTCCCTTTCTCTCTCTTAAGATTACAGTTTGCTCCCTAACTCAACACGCGTCGAAAACAGGAACTTCCGACCCATAAATCTCGCCCTAAACATATATACTTCACTCCCCCTCTCCTCTCCTATCCCCTCTTCCTCCTCCTTTCTCTCTCCTCTCCTTTCCCTCTCTCCTCTCCTATCTCCCTCTCTCCTCTCCCTATCCCCTCTCTCCTCTTCTATCCTCTCCTCCTCCTTTCCTCCTCTCTTCTTCCCCTCATCCCTCCTCTCCTATCCCCTCTCTCCTCTCCTATCCCCTCTCTCCTCTCCTATCCCCTCTTCCTCCTCCTTTCTCCTCCTCTCTTCTTTCCCTCATCCCTCCTCTCCTATCCCCTCTCTCCTCTCCTATCCCCTCTTCCTTCTCCTTTCTCCTCCTCTCTTCTTTCCTTATCCCTCTCTCCTTATCCCCTCTCTCCTCTCCTATCCCTCTTCCTCCTCCTTTCTCCTCCTCTCTTCTTTCCCTTCATCCCTCCTCTCCTACGCCTCTCTCTCCTCTTCCTATCCCTTCTTCTCCTCTTCTCCCTCCTCTCTTCTTTCTTTTCCTCTCATCCCCTCTCTCCTCTCCTATCCCTCTCTCCTTCCTATCCCCTCTTCCTCCTCCTTTCTCCTCTCTCTTCTTTCCCTCATCCCTCCTCTCTATCCCCTCTCTCCTCTCCTATCCCCTCTCCTCTCTTATCCCCTCTCTCCTTCTCCCTCCCCTCTCTCCTCTCCTATCCCTCCTTTCTCCCTCCCCTCTTCTCCTCTCCTTTCTCTCCCCTCTTTCTTCTCCCTCCTCTCTTCTTTCTCATCCCTCTCTCTCCTATCCCCTCTCTCCTCTCTCCTATCCCCTCTTCCTCCTCCTTTCTCCTCCTCTCTCTTCCCTCCTCTCTCCTCTCCTTCCCCTCTTCTCCTCCTTTCTCCTCCTCCTCTTCTTCCCTCTCTCCTCTCCTATCCCTCTCTTCTCCCTATCCCCTTCCTCCTCCTTTCTCCTCCTCCTTCTTTCCTCTCATCCCTCCTCTCCTCTCTCCCTCCTATCCCTCCTCTCCTCTCCTTCTCTCCTCGCTCTCCCTACTCTCTCCTCTCCTATCCCCTCTTCCTCCTCCTTCTCCTCCTCTCTTCTTTCCCTCATCCCTCCTCTCCTATCCCCTCCCTCCTCTCCTTTCTCCTTCCTCCTCTCCTATCCCCTCTCTCTCTCCCTCTTCCTCCTTTATCCTCCTCCTCTCTTCTTTCCCTCCCTCCTCTCCCCTTTCCCCTCTCAAGTCTCCTTCTCCTCTTTCCCTAACTCCTTCCCTCCCTCCCCTCTCTCCGACTTCCCTCTCTCATCCTCCTCCTCTACCCTCCCCCTTCCCACCTTCTCCCCTCTCCTTCCTCCTCCTCCCCTCTCTCCTCCTCTCCTCCCCTCCCCTCACCTCTCTCTTCCTCTTCCTCCTATCCCTTCCTCTCCTTCAACTCTCCTCTCTCTCCCTTCCTCTCTCTTCCCCCCTTCTCCCTCTCCTCCTTCCCTCCCTCCTCGCCCCTCTCACCTTTACCCCCATCCTCGTCTCATCCTACTCTCCCTCCCTTCCTTTCTCTCCTCCTAACCTCAATTCTCCTTCCTCCTCCCCTTTCTCCCCCTTCCCTTTTTAATCCCCCTCCTCCTCCCTCCTTCCCTCCCCCCTCCTCTCTTCCCTCCCTCCTTCCCTCCCTCCCTCCTCTTTCCCCTCCTCCCTTCCCTCCCTCTCCTCCTTCCTCCTCCTCCCTCTTCCTCCCTCCTTCCTCCCTCCTCCCTCCTCCCTCCCTCCTCACTCCTCCCTCCCTCCTCCCTCCTTCCCTCCTCCTTCCTCCCTCCTCCCTCCTCCTTCCCTCCTCCCCTCCCCTCCTCCTCCTCTTCCTCCCTCCTCCCTCCTCCCTCCTTCCCTCCTTCTCCTTCTCCCTCTCTCCTTCCTCCCTCCTCCCTCCTTCCCTCCCTCTTCCCTCCTTCCTCCCTCCTCCTCCTACCTCCTCCTTCTCCTTCCTCCTTTGCCTTCCTCCCTCCCTCTCTCTCCCTTCTCTCCTCCCTCCCTCGTCCCTCCTCCTTCTCCTCCTTCCTCCCCTTCCCTCCTTCCCTCCCTCCTCCCTCCTCCCTCCTTCCCTCCTCCTCCTCCTTCCTCTCCCTCCTCCCTCCCTCCTCTCCTCCTTCCCCTCCTTTCCTTCTCCCTCCTCCTCCTACCATTCCCCCCTCCTCTCCCTCTCCTTCTCTCTTCCTCCTCGTCCCCCTCCTCTCCTTTCCTCTTCCCGTCGACCTTCCCCTCTTCCCTTTTCCCCCCTCCTCCCTCCTCCTCCCCCCCTCCTCCACCCTTCCTCCTCCTTCCCCCTCCTTCTCTCCTCCTCCCTCCATTCCTCCCTCCTCCCTCCTCCCTCCTCTCTCCTCCCCCTCCTCCTTCCCCTATTCCCCCCCCTCCTTCCATTCTCCCCTCCTCTCCTCTCCCTTTCTCCTTCCTCCTCTCCTCCTCCCCCGTCCACCTTCCTCTCTCTTTCCTCCTCCTCTCCTTCCCTCCTCCTCCTCCTTCTCCTCCTCCTCCATCTTCTCCCTCCTCCCGCCTTCCCTCCTTCCCATTCCCCCGCCCTCACGTCCTCCTCCTCCTTCTCTGTCCCACCTTCCCCTCTTCCTCTCCCGTCCCTCTCCCCCTTTCCCTCCCTCCTCCTCCTCCCTCCTCCCTCCCCTCCTCCCTCCTTCCTCCTCCTCCCTCCTCCTCCTCCTCCTTCCTTCCTCCCTCCTTCCCTCCCTCCTCCCTCCTTCCTCCCTCCTCCCCCTCCTTCCCTCCCTCCTCCCCCTCCCTCCTCCTCCTCCTCCCTCCCTCCCCTCCCCTCCTCCCTCCTTCCCCCCATTCCCCCCTCCTCCCCCATTCCCACCCTCCTTCCTCTCCTTCTCTCTTCCTCCCCTCCTCTCCTTCCCTCTCCCCACCTTCCCCTCCCTCTCTCTTTTCCCTCCCTCCTCCCTCCTCCCCTCCGCTCCCTCCTCCTCCTTCCTCCCTCCTCCCTCCTCCCTCCTCCCTCCTTTCCCTCCTCCTCCTCCTCCCTCCTTCCTCCTCCTCCCTCCTCCCTCCCCTCCCCCTCCTCCCTCCTCCTCCTCCTCCTTCCCTCCCTCCTTCCTCCTCCCTCGTATCAACCTCCTTATCAGTACATCCACCTGTGTTTCCTTTAACATGGTAGGGCGAAGAAGAGGGAAAAAAGAGGGAGAAGGAGGAGGAGATGACGAAACAGAAAAGGAGATGGAAAGGAGAAGGAGAAGAAAGAGAGCGGAGGAGAAAAGGGGAGAGAGAAAGAAACAGAAAATGAGATGGAAATGAGAAGGAGCAAGAAAGAGGAGGAGAGAAAGAAAGAGAAAAGGAGATGGAAATGAGGGGAAGAAAGAAAGTGGAAGAGAAAAGGGGAGAGAGAAATAAAGAGAAAAGGAGATGGAAAGGAGAAGAAGGGAAAAAGAGGGGGGGGAGAAAGAGAAAAGTAGATGAAGAGCAGAAGAATGAAAGAAGAGGAGAAAAAGGGAGAGAAAGGAATAAAGAAAAAATGAGAGGAAAGGAAGAGGAGGAGAAAAAGGGGAAGAGAGAAAGAAAGAGAAAAAAAGAGAACAGAAGAAGAAAAAGAAGACAAGAAGAGGAGGACAATAACAATAATGATGATGATGATAATAACGATAATAATAATGATAACAATAATATTGATAATGATAATAATGATAACAATGATAATATAATAACAATAATAATAACAATAATAATAATAATAACAATATAAAAAAAATAATAACATAACAATAACAATAATAATAATAACGATATAATAATGATGATAATAATAGCAATAATAATAATAATATAATAATAATATAATAATAAACAATAATAATAATAATAATAACAATAATAATAATCATAACAATAATAATAATTATCATAATCATCATGTAATCACTCAACCACAGAACTATCATAAACAACTACTTAACACGTTTTTCTCCTCCCTTCATATCATCTCCAAAATATTAATTACATTTCCACCCCTCTCTAGCATTTCCTTATCTCTCCCGCTAACACTGATGCTGATAAGACAGAGGTGTTTCGTTCCGCTTGTCACGTGACCGACAGATGAGGTTTTTTTCGGTGCCATGTGTGTCAAGGGGAAATAGGCCTATTAAAAGCGGTGGTTGTGGTGGTTGTGGTGTTAGTGTGGTAGGGGGAGGGGAGGGGTTGTTGGGGGCGGGGTGGATGTGTGTTTGTGTGTATGTGTGTGTGTGTGTGTGTGTGTGTGTGTGTGTGTGGTGTGTGTGTGTGTGTGTGTGTGTGTGTGTGTGTGTGTGTGTGTGTGTGTGTGTAAGGCGTTTCTACACACACGCACACATACACACGAATCCAGATATGTTCACCTTTTGAACGAGAATCAAAAAATATATATATATTATATATATATATATATATATATATATATATATATATATATATATATATATATCACTAGAACACAAAACCCGTTCCGCCTAACCTAAACCCAAGAAGAAAAAATTGAAAAGTATGTAACTATATATCTATTTATCTATAGTGATTTAGAAACTCTTATCCATACGATATAATATATATATATACATATATATATATATATACACACACATATATATAAACGTAAAACCATCCTCATTTTGCGTTTATTTACACCGATGACTCCACGGTGTATCAGTACAGTCCTTGTCCTTGTTTTGACATGAGTGTGTCCTTTACTCGGAAGTTTAAATTTACGTACACGACAGACACACTAACTTTTATTGTCATAAACGGCTTTTGTTCTGTCACAGGCGGAAAATGTGAAAGGAAAAAAATGTCAGTCAAAATAGGGTTGGCGCGAACTACGGTGAAAATAAGTGTCTGCTGAAAGAGGGATTCTTCATCTACGGTGAAAATAGCGATGGAAGTTGGGTTGTCTCATATGGCTTTCTCTTTCTCATTTTCTATTTTCTTTCTCTTTTCTATCTTTCTCTGTCTTTCGTTCTTCTTGTTTTTTTCTCTCTCTCCCATTCTCATTCTCCCTCTCTTCGTCTCTTCCTATCCCTTATCTCTCTCCCGTCTCCTCTCTCTCTCTCTCTCTCTCTCTCTCTTCTCTCTCTCTCTCTCTCTCTCTCTCTCTCTCTCTCTCTCTCTCTCTCTCTCTCTCTCTCTCTCTCTCTCTCTCTCTCTCTCTTTCTTTCTCTCTTCTTTCCCTTTCTCTCTCTCTCTCTCTCTCTCTCTCTCTCCCTCTCCCTCTCCTCCCTCTCCCTCTCTCTCTCTCCTCTCTCTCTCTCTCTCTCTCTCTCTCTCTCTCTCTCTCTCTCTCTCTCTCTCTCTCTCTCTCTCTCTCTCTCTCCTTCTTCCCCTTCTTCTCCGTTTCTTCATCTCTCCCTCCCTCTATCTCTCTCTCCATCTCCCTCTTCATCTCTCCCTCTCCCCCTCTCCCTCTCCCTCTCTCCATCTCCCTCTCTCTCTTTTTCACTTTTTTATGTTCTAATATTAACGATAATGATTTTGAAACTTATCTGTACGATTCCGAGAACAGATAAGTAAAAGACAAAAAAAATGTTTTTGTGCAAATATTCATGCTTTTCATTTTCCTCTATCTTTGTTATTCCTCTTCTTCTCCTTCCATGTCTCCTGTTTTTCGGCAAACCATTTTCATTCCTTCCTCTTCTTTTTTCGTTCTCCCCCTCTTTCCTGTTTACTCTTTTTCCTCTCTCCCTGTTTTTGTTTTCTTATTCACTTTTCCTTCCTTCTATTACCCTCTTCTTCCCTTTTCCCTCTTTCCTTTTTTCACCTTCATCTTATTTTTCCTTTGGTATCTTCTCTCCCCTTTTCTCTTTTTCTTTTACTCTCCCGTTTCTTTCTCCTCCTTCTTTCTTCTTATATTCTCTTCTTCCTCTTCTTTTTCTCTTTTCCTTTTTCATTCCTCCTCCTTCTTGCCCCCTCCGCTTCCTCCTCATTCCTCTATTCCCCTCTCCTTTCTCTTCCCCCTATCCCCTTTTTTTCTTTCTCCCTCTTTTCTCTTCATTCCTCCTCTCTCTTCTTCCCTCTCTCTCCTCCTTATTCTTCCATTCACCCTCTCCTTCCTCTTCCCCCTATCCCCCTCTTTCTTTCCATTCCTCCCCTCCTCCTTCCTCTTCCTCTTCCCCCCTCTTCCTCTCTCCCCTCCCCTCTTTTACCCCACTTTTTTCCCCCTCTTCTCTCTCCTCGCTATTTCTCCCCCTCAGGAAATATGTGCAATTCCTCGGCCTCTTAAAATATCTCAAGAAATTCCTTTGCTTGAACCTGTCTGTATCAAGTGTCTACGGCAGCCTTGAGGAACCGAGCAGCTGGTGCCATGTGCGCTATTAATACTGTTATTAAAATTACTACTGTTGTTGTTTTTGATGGTGTTATTGTTGTTATTGCTGTTAGTATTATTGTTGTCATTCATACCGTTCTTGTTTTTATTACTGTGTGCACATACACGCACGCACACAAACACACACACACATACATACATACATATTTATTTATTTATTTATTTATTTATTTATTTATTTATTTATCTATTTATAATTGTGTGCGTGCGTGTGTGTGTGTATATATATATATATATATATATATATATATATATTATATATATATATATATATATATAATATATATATACAGACTGTTAGATAGATAGTAAAAGATAAACAGAGATACAGATCCAGAAATACAGATCTACAGAATTACATATATATATATATGTATATAGATAGGTAGGTAGATAGATGATAGCCGCATGTACACCTATACATTGACGCATATATTTCTTTTTTACAAGTGCGGAAAATTGCACATAAAATAAAGTTCCTTCACAACACAGTACTGGAAGTAGAGAGAGAGAGAGAGAGAGAGAGAGAGAGAGAGAGAGAGAGAGAGAGAGAGAGAGAGAGAGAGAGAGAGAGAGAGAGAGAGAGAGAGAGAGAGAGGAGAGAGAGAGAGAGAGAGAGACAGCGAGACAGAGACAGAGACAGACAGACAGAGAAGGGGGGTCATGTTTCAAGACCAGCCCGTGAATGAAACTTTTGGGGAATTTCAAAGAGACTGACACACAATGGCACCGAAGAGAGGCGACAAGGTGGTTTCAAGAATAGCATATTCGACCTCAAAAGATCACACGTTTGTGCAAGGAGAGAGAAGACTTATGTTTATAGTATTTGAGATGGAGAGGATAAGGGAGGGAGAGAGGGAGAGGGAGAGAGAAAGAGAGAGAGAGAGGGAGGGGAGGGAGGGAGAAAGAGAGAGAGAGAGTAAAATTAGACAAGACCACAATTTCTGCAAGACAAATTACAATTATTCTCTTTATCACAACCTTTCGCAATCATCTTAAAATACTTCCCGGATGAAATACAGCGAAAAGGCACTAGACAAAAGGACATATCAAGGACGGGAAGACAGATAGACAGACACAGATAGACAGACTGGAAAACAAATAGAAAGACACAGACAGATAGGCAGATAGGAATACAGGCGGACATGGAGACAGACAAATAGAGTGATGGACAAACAGACAGCTGGACAGACAGGAAGACAGACAGACAAACAGACTGGCAGACAGGCAGACAGACAGAGAGACTGACAGGTGGACACAGATAGAGACAGACAGACGGCAGACAGACCAGCAAATAGACAGACAGACTTTTATGCCTTGTGGCTGTGTGATTTTCATACATTAACATATCAGTATCATTGTTATTTTTAGATCTATCATTTAAAACCGTTAATCCCATTACCTATTAACAATCACGTTACTTATAACTGATTATTTATTGGCAGTCACGTGTTACTTATAACTATATATCTGTTAAGTGTTTGTCAGTCCTTTTTTTTATTTTTTTTTTTACATAACTTAATACTGGAATAAGTTATAAATGAATGAATGATGGTGACATGTTAACTACAACCTGAAATTTAATAAAGAAATATATATATATATAATTTTCAGACATACTGTATTCGTGTGATAAAAGTACAATACCGGAATTTTTAATCTGTTTTATTTGTTAAAGATTCAGTTATTGACATTGCTTTTGACTCCTTGATTTAACTCGACTTTTGAGTATGACTGTTTTATCAATTAAAATTCTATTACAAAGTACCAATTACTTTCGACTCAGTGACTTATTATCGTGAGGGTACAAGATTTTTTAACGTGACTTAATTCGAATTCTGGCAATGACTGTACTAGAGTTTTGTCCCTGACTTAACTCGAATATTTAGCCTTGACAGAAATTTAACACGAATGTTGACCAAGACAGTATACCATCTGTTGCAAAATTCACCCGATTTCCCTTTCTCTTTCTCTCTCTTTCTCTTTCTATTTTTGTCTCTCTCTCTCTCTCTCTCTCTCTCTCTCTCTCTCTCTCTCTCTCTCTCTCTCTCTCTCTCTCTCTCTCTCTCTCTCTCTCTCTCTCTCTCTCTCTCTACTCATTAGGCCATTCAACTCACCTTTCACAGCTCCGGACGATGCTCGATGCGACGTGAAGCGAGGTCAAGCAGGTATCCCTCAGGTGGCCGGTCAACAGGTCACGACACTGAACATAAGGTCAAGTACACACGTTCACCACCACCGCTTATGTCGTACTGTTTTTCGTTTAGCTTACAAGATCCTCTTTCGTGTTATTTCTTACTTGTTTTTATTCGTTGTTTTTTGTTTCTTTACTTTTTCTCTCGTGTTTTTTTATTCAAATCTCGTTAAAGCTTATAACACTTATTTTCTTCATTGTATTTAAAAAACAAACTCGGATTCTGTCTTTTTAATTTGTTGATCTAGGTAAAAAGTGTCTCGAGGAAGAAACTCAAGGTGTATCGTTCGGTAGGTGTATCGGTAGACAGCCAGGTGTATCAGCAGACAACCAGATGAATCAGGAGACAACCAGGTGTATCAATAGACAGCCAGGTATATCGCTCGACATCTGTACCAGGAAACAACCAGTTATATCTGCAGACACCTTAGACGTACCAACAAACACCCAGATATATCGCTCGACATCCGCATCGACACCCAGCCAAGGGTATCAGTGACCAACCAGGTACATCGATAAACAACCCAGGTATATCAGTGGACAACCAGGTGTACCGCAGTCGTCGCCGGCACACCTGCAGACGACCCGAAACGACGGAGGGTGGTAGCGCCCGTGCTGACTGCGCCGGCGGGTGGGTTGGCACTGAGAACAGGCACTGACGGGGCCACACATCAACCCTAAACCCCCCTAAGATATTTTTAAAGTCATGCGGGACACAAAACCATATACGAACACCGTGGTCTGTCGTTCACTGGCCGGTGGAACAACTGTTAGTCATGCGCGGGGTTTCATGAACAATGATGTGGTGAGGATCCTGGTGCGATGAAGCTAGTGATAGGATGAAGTTAGTGACGGGATGAAAACATAGGATGAAGTTAGTGGCGGGATGGAGATGTAGGATGAAGCTAGTGATGGGATGAAGACAGGGATATGATGAAGTTGGTGATAGGTTGAATAGGATGAAGCTAGTAATAGGAAGAAGCAACGGATAGAGTGAAACTAGTGACATGATGAAGCTACAAACAGGAGGAACACTGGCAGGATGAAGCTAGAAGTAGGATGGAGTCAGTGATAGGATGAAGACCATGATGGGGAGAAACTATTGATAGGATGGAGACACGGATAGGATGAAGTCAGGGATAGGAAGAAGCAAGAAATAGAATAAAGCTAGTTACAGAAAGAACCTAGTGATAGGATGAAGCTGGTTATAAGTTGATGCTAGTGAAAGGATGAAGCCAAGCCAAGAATAGGATGAAGCTATACGCCTGAAGCCTGTGTTGGTAGACGACGTTAAACGAGCTGTTTGTGTACTTTTTCTTTCTTTCTTTTTTGATTAA
>NW_020872870.1:479908-482408 GCF_003789085.1 Penaeus vannamei
TCTCTCTCTCTCTCTATATATATATATAATATATATATATATATATATTATATATATTATATATATTATATATATATATATATATTCCTCCATCTCTATCTGTCTTTCTCTCTCTCCTTCTCATCCTCTCTTCCTCTCTTCTCTCGCTTCATCTCCCTTTCCCTCTCTCTTTTTCCTCGCCTTCTCCCCTCTCCCTCTCTCTTTTCCTCCCTTCCTCTCCCTTTCCCTCCCTTTCTCTATCTTTTTTCTCTCTCTTTCTCCTTCTCTCCACCACTCTCTCTTTTCACCACCACAAGTATTCCCACATTGCATTCCCACCTTCCATTTCCACCATCCACCCCCACCTTCTACTCTCCACCATCCACTCCCACCATCCCCTCCCACCACCCACCTTGCATTCCCACACCTTTCCTCCCCACCTTCCACCACCACCCCTTCTACCCACCCTCACCATCCCCTCCCATCCCCACCTTGCGATCTCACCCCTTTCCTCCCACCATCCACCCCCTTCCATCCACCCCCACCATCCCCACCCACCCCCACCTCGCAATCTCACCCCTTTCCTCCCCCTTTTCCTCCCCACCTTCCACCACCCACCACCCACCCCCACCATCCACTCCCCCACCATCCCCTCCCACCCCCACCTCGCAATCTCACCCCTCTCCTCCCCACACCTTGCAGTGAGGAACGTGTGCTGGTCGGCGGAAGACTGCAACAGCGACGAGTGCTGTGCAAGGCCCATGCTGTCCGCCAATGCCTACTGCATGCCACTCAGAACACGAGGTCAAGTGTGTGACGCCTCCCCTCTCATGCTCAGCATTACCTCCGGGGTGAGTTTTTTTTTGTGAGGGCGTCTTGTGAGGCGTGAGGTGGGCGTGCGAAGGAGAGGGTGTGTGAGGGTGTGAGGTGGGCGTGCGAAGGAGAGGGTGTGTGAGGGTGTGAGGTGAGGGCGTGCGAAGGAGAGGGTGTGTGAGGGTGTGAGGAGAGGGTGTGAGCGTGAGTGTAAGTGTGAGTGTAAGAGTATGTGTGTGTGTGTGACAGAGAGAGAGAGAGAGAGAGAGAGAGAGAGAGAGAGAGAGAGAGAGAGAGAGAGAGAGAGAGAGAGAAAGAAAGATAAATAGATAGATTAATAGACAGAGAGAGCGAGATTGTGTGTGTGTGTGATAAATTGAGAGATAGGTAGATAGATCGATAGACAGAGAGAGAGAGAGGGAAAGTGTGTGTGTGATAGATAGATAGATTAATAGACAGAGAGAGAGAGAGAAAGAGAGAGTGTGTGTGTGATGGATAGATAGATAGGTAGATAGGTTGATAAATAGACAGATTGATAGACTCTGTGCGCATTCAAGTGTGCTTTTGTTTCCGTGACGTCAGAGTTACATCGCTGACGTCATAGATGCCAATGACGTCATGATAGGGGAATCCTTGGGTTGGGTAAATACAGGATCGACTTATGTATACTTTTAGCATAGTTTATTCAGAAAGATAGACGGATGAATAGATAGATATATTCATTGTGTTGTTGATGTTGGTCATTTTTTAACAGCTGATCAAACCATATTAAATTACTTAATCATTTCTCTGGATTCGATCATTTCTTTCCATTCGGCCATCTTGACAGACTGACAAACTTCAGTCTTTCCTTCCCACTCACTAAAACCATCACCCTCTCCATCCCACTCACTGACAACACTCACTCTCTCTATCTCACTTTATCCCACTCAATAAAAACACCACCCTTTCCTTACCACTCACTGACAATACTCACCCTCTTCATCCCACTCCACTCACAGACAACAATCACCCTCTCCCTCCCACTCAATAAAAACACCATCCTCTATTTCCCACTCCACCCAACTCACTGACAACACTCATCATCTCTTTCCCACTCGCCACTCAATGACAACAATCATCCTCTCCTTCCTACTCCATTCCACTCACTGACAACGATCATTCTCTCAATCCCACGCCACCCCACTCATTAACAAACACCAACCTCTACATCTCCCCCCACTCCACTCACTCAAAGACTCCGCCCTCACCACCCCACTCGACCTCACTCCACCCCACTCACCCAAAGACTCCACCTTCAACACCCCACTCGACCTCACTCCACTCCACTCACCCAAAAACTCCACCTTCACCACCCCACTCGACCTCACTCCACCCCACTCACCCAAAAACTCCACCCTCACCACCCCACTCGACCCCACTCACTCAAAAAACACCCCCTCCTCCCTTCAGGTCTACTTCAGCGACTGCCCCTGCCACGAGAGTCTCACCTGCGCCGCCCTGAGTAATAACTCGAAGTCCCAGTGTGTCGACCTCAGAAGCCTCGAGATCGACTACAGGAGATTAGCTGGTCTCCACAACCTCGTCGATGGCGATAACAACTGAGTTTTTTTCCCGTTTTTTTTGGGGGGGAGAAGATGGGTGGAAGTTGGAGAGAGGGAGATAAAGAGGGGAAAGAGGAGGAGGTAAAGTTAGGAGATGAAGGAAG
>NW_020872870.1:494908-499908 GCF_003789085.1 Penaeus vannamei
TTTCATCATTGTTATTATTATTATCTTTATTACTATTCATATTCTCATTATTATTATTATTATTATTATTATTATTATTATTATCATTATCATCAATAACACGCATAGCATATTGTTATGGTAAGTCTCTAGGCCTTAAAATAAACTTAAAATATGCTTGTTTGTTTGTGTTTGCTTTGATGCATTATTTGTGTTGTTAGTGCTTGTTTATAGGATGCTGGTGGTTTGGTTTTCTCTCTTTTCTTTCTTTCTCTTTTTCTTCCTTTTTCTCTCTCTCTCTCTCTCTTTCTCTCATTTTCTCTCTCTCTCTCTCTCTCTCTCTCTTCTCTCTCTCTTCCTCTCTCTCTCTCTCTCTCTCTCTCTCTCTCTCTCTCTCTCTCTCTCTCTCTTTCTCTCTCTCTCTTTGTTTATCGCTCCCTCTTACTCTTTTTCTTGTACACTAATGCTCGTTTTTACTACTCAATTTTTTAAAAAATCGATTCGAATTTTCAGATTTATACGCCTCCAAATATCTGAAAGTTCTAAACTGGCAACTCACCCTCGATTCTGGAGTACCGTGATTTTCCAAGTTTCTTTTGGAAATAAATAGATGAATAAATAGATAGATAAAGGGGTTGCAGGAAAAATAAAGTATGATTAATATGATTATCTTTGTTTGTACTTAAGTATGAAATGGTTGATTAAACAGATAAATATATAAGAAAAGAGAAGACTAATCGGAGTTTTCCAGTCCAGGTGAGTTGCCACTTCTCCTATTTCTGAGATGGAACAAACAGGTAGAGAGAGAGAGAGAGAGAGAGAGAGAGAGAGAGAGAGAGAGAGAGAGAGAGAGAGAGAGAGAGAGAGAGAGAGAGAGAGAGAGAGAGAGAGAGAGAGAGATAAACAGATAGAAACTATCAGGGACAAAGAAAATCAAAGACAGAGAGAGACATAGATAGAGAAACAAAAACACAGAGAGAGAGAGACAGATATAGAAAGAAAGAAAATAAGAAAAACAAAGCCAGTGATAGTAAGACACATTCCCTAGTCAAAATACACAAGCCACCCCTCTTCCCTCAAAAAAAAGAAAACGACAACAGAAAACGGAACCCACCCTTCCTCTCACCATTATCATTATTACATTATTACTATCACCATTATTATCATTACACTGCTACTATCATCTTTGTCGTTATCACATCATTACTATCAGTATCCTCATCGTTATTCCTATCATCATGAATTACCATCATTCCCGTTTTCTTTCTCTCCCCGACAGCAAGATGGCGAAGATGTGCACCTCAGAGGCCGCAATGGTAGTGATGGTGGGAATGCTTCTCGGAGGCACGGTGGCCATTCCCTCGCGAGTGGCCAACAGGATGATCCCGAGTTGGTGGCTGACGGTTGGTGCTGACGGGGGAGTAGTTGGTGGCTGACGGGGAGTAGTTGGTGGCTGACTGACGGGAGAGCTGACGGGGAGTAGTTGGTGGCTGACGGCTGACGGTGAGTTGTGGCTGACGGGGGAGTAGTGGTGGTAGGCTGACGGGGGAGTAGTGACGGGGAGTAGTTGGTGGCTGACGGGGGAGTAGTTGGTGGCTGACGGGGGAGTAGTTGGTGGCTGACGAAGGTGGCTGACGGGTGAGTAGTTGGTGGCTGTAGTTGGTGCTGACGGGGGAGTAGGTGACGGGGGAGTAGTTGGTGGCTGACGGGGGAGTAGAAGGCTGAAGGGGAGTTGGTGGCTGACGGGTGAGTGGTTGGTGGCTGACGGGGGAGTAGTTGGTGGCTGACGGGGGAGTAGTTGGTGGCTGACGGGTGAGTAGTTGGTGGCTGACGGGGGAGTAGTGGCTGACGGGAGTAGTTGGTGGCTGACGGGGGAGTAGTTGGTGGCTGACGGGTGAGTGGTTGGTGGCTGACGGGGGAGTAGTTTGGTGGCTGACGGGAGTAGAAGGTGACGGCTGACGGTGAGTAGTTGGTGGCTGACGGGGAGTAGTTGGTGGCTGACGGTGAGTAGTTGTGCTGACGGGGGAGTAGTTGGTGGTGACAGTGGCTGACGGGTGAGTAGTTGGTGGCTGACGGGGGAGTAGTTGGTGGCTGACGGGGGAGTAGTTGGTGGCTGACGGGGGAGTAGTGGTGAGTAGTTGGTGGCTGACGGGGGAGTAGTTGGTGGCTGACGGGGAGTAGTTGGTGGCTGACCGGGGAGTAGTTGGTGGCTGACGCTGACGGGGAGTAGTTTGGTGGCTGACGGGTGAGTAGTTGGTGGCTGACGGGTGAGTAGTTGGTGGCTGACGGGGGAGTAGTTGGTGGCTGACGGGGGAGTAGAAGGTGGCTGACGGGTGAGTAGTTGGTGGCTGACGGGGGTAGTGTTGTGGCTGACGGGGGAGTAGTTGGTGGCTGACGGGGGAGTAGAAGGTGGCTGACGGTGAGTAGTTGGTGGCTGACGGGAGAGTAGTTGGTGCTGACGGGGAGTAGTTGGTGGCTGACGGGGGAGTAGTTGGTGGCTGACGGGGGAGTAGAAGGTGGCTGACGGGTGAGTAGTTGGTGGCTGACGGGGGAGTAGTTTGGGCTGACGGGGGAGTAGTTGGTGGCTGACGGGTGAGTAGTTGGTGCTGACGTGGGGAGTAGTTGGCTGACGGTTGGTGGCTGACGGGGGAGTAGGTGGCTGACGGGTGAGTAGTTGGTGGCTGACGGGGAGTAGTTGGTGGC
Organism: Penaeus vannamei; assembly: GCF_003789085.1. Lineage (NCBI taxonomy): Eukaryota > Metazoa > Arthropoda > Malacostraca > Decapoda > Penaeidae > Penaeus > Penaeus vannamei. The sequence goes on from NW_020872870.1 coordinate 497,591, forward strand.
TGACGGGGGAGTAGTTGGTGGCTGACGGGAGTAGTTGGTGGCTGACGGTGACAGTGGCTGACGGGTGAGTTGTGGTGGCTGACGAGGGGAGTAGTTGGTGGCTGACGGGTGAGTATTGGTGTGACGGGGAGTAGTTGGTGGCTGACGGGGGAGTAGTTGGTGGCTGACGGGGAGTGGTTGTGGCTGACTGTTTGGGACTGGTAGGGGCTGACGGTGTTGGTGGCTGACGGGGGAGTAGTTGGTGCTGACGGGAGGGTGGCTGACGGGTGAGTAGTTGGTGAGGGATAGTGGAGATGGTTGAGTATTTGGTGGCTGACTGACGGGGGAAGTAGTTGGTGGCTGACGGGGCTGAGTAGTTGGTGGCTGACGGGGGCAGTAGTTGGTGGTGACTGACGGTGAGTAGTTGAAGGATGGCTGAGTTGGGGCTGAGTAGTTGGTGGCTGACGGGGGAGTATTGGTGGCTGAACGGGGGAGTAGTAGACGGGTGAGTGGTGGCTGACGGGGGAGTAGAGGTGGCTGACGGGTGAGTAGTAGTGTTGGTGGCTGACGGTGATAGTTGGTGTAGTTGGTGGCTGAACTGGTGAGTAGTGGTGGCTGACGGGGGAGTAGTTGGTGGACGACGGGGAGAGTGTGGTGACGGGGGAGTAAGTTGGTGGCTGAACTGGGTGGAGTAGTTGGTAGGGGAGTGAGTTTGGTGGCTGACGGGTGAGTAGCTGCGTTGGTGGCTGACGGGGGCTGAGTAAGTTTGTGGCTGGCTGAGTAACGAGTGCTGGTAGTTGCTGCTGACGGGGGAGTAGTTGGTGGCTGACGGGGGGAGTAGTTGGTGTGGCTGACGTGGCTGTAGTGACGGCTGACAGTAGCTGACAGTTTTGAAATAATTTTGGGCTTGCTTTGGACGCTCTCTAGTTTAATTAAGTTTGCTTCGGGCTTGCTTTGGGCTTATCTTGCACGTGGGCTGGTTTTGCCTTTGGGTTGATTTTGGGTTGCTACAGGCTTGACCAAGAACCAGTAGCTGTGAAGGGGTAAGCTGGACTTGCTCTGGACTTGCTTCGAACTTACTTAGGTCTTGCTCTGTGCCCGGTGTTTGTGGCAATTGCGTGTGTGTGTGTGTGTGTGTGCGTGTGTGTGTGTGTGTGTGTGTGCGTGTGTGTGTGTGTGTGTGTGTGTGTGTGTGTGTATATTAAGCAAAGGCAGAATATAAGAGAGAGAGAGAGGGAGAGATCTGGTGCAAAACCTATAGAAAAATAGATAGATGGATAGATAGATCGCGCGAGAAAGAGAGTGAGTGATCTGGTTCAGTAAATATATATATAATATATAATATATATATATTAATATATTATATATATATATATATATATAATATATACACACACACAACACACACACACACACACACACACACACAACACACACACACACACACACACACACACAACACACACACACACACACACACACACACACACACACACACACACACACACACACACACACACACACACACACATACACACGATATATATAGAGAAAGAGAGATAGTGAATCTTGTACATAGCATATAGAGAGAGAGACAAAAAGAGCGGGAGAGCGAGTGAGAAAGAGAGAGCAAGAAAGAAAGAGAATTATAGACGTCATATACATTATATCTTGTAAGGGTAACATAACTGATGATAAAAAAATTTGAATAGAATAACATGTACTTTATGTTACTGTTTATATGAAGATAATGTGTTGGAATTTATTAACACTGCTTAAGGTTAATTTTTGTTTTTTTATTTATTTTTTGCTCTTTTCTTTTTTGTCTTTGAGTTTTATGAAGTGAAAACCACATGTTTGAAAGGTAATTTATTAAAGTTGCCAACTAGGATTTGTATGTTTCCTTGTTTGTATAGGGTTTTCATTTATGTGATTTTATTATATGAAAGCATTTATCTTTTTTGGCATATGTTGTCAGCGTTTCTCAAAATACATATATAAGTCGATATACATTTTTGCCTCATTGTTTTTTTGTTTTGTTTTTGCGATAGTCCTTGGCTTAAAGCTACTACATATAAAATACATCGTTTTTTTTTTTTTATAAAGAAATCACGCAGTATATCCATTTTTGTTGTTTTTAGGTGGTAGACTTTCCCCAAATCTTCTTGTGTGTCATATAATAATTCAAGAGGTTTATATAGGCAGTGAAGGAAGGTGAGATACCTTATTTTGCCGCGTTTTGATTTAATTCTTAAGTATACTTTCCCAGAAATTTCACCGTGTTTCAATTAATACTTTAAAATCTCCCGGTAAGAAAAGACAGTGTCTCTTTAATATTC
>NW_020872870.1:509908-511502 GCF_003789085.1 Penaeus vannamei
CTCTCTCTCTCTCTCTCTCTCTCTCTCTCTCTCTCTCTCTCTCTCTCTCTCTCTCTCTCTCTCTCTCTCTCTCTCTCTCTCTCTCTCTCTCTCTCTCTCTCTCTCTCTCTCTCTCTTCTCTCTCTCTCTCTCTCTCTCTCTCTCTCTCTTTCTCTCTCTCTCTCTCTCTCTCTCTCTCTCTCTCTCTCTCTCTCTCTCTCTCTCTCTCTCTCTCTCTCTCTCTCTCTCTCTCTCTCTCTGATTATGTATTTATAGTTTTTGTGTGTAATACTTTCATTAGTCATATGTGTTATCATTTATTTTTCGCTAATCATATTATTTCCTCCGCGCCATCTTCTGAAGTAGACCCGTCTTAGAAATTGTATATTTGTGTGTAATATTTTCATTAATCATAAGTTCAGTTACTACCAAAACAGAGTCCTTAGGTCTTTGTTTATTAATATCATTATATTCATGTCATAAGTGTAATTACGACAAATGCTAAACTTTATTGGACGCGTGATAGTGGATACGCCTATTGTTGTGTTTGTATTATTTTCCTTAAACACAAGTGCAGTTACAACAAATATTTAACTTTATTGGAATTAATAGAGCGATTACACCTCTTTGTTGCGTGTATAACATTCACCATTTATTTATTTAATAGGTTGAGAGTGGAATTATGAGATTGTGACACTATTTTCTTGTGTGTGTATACACCAACATTTATTTAATAGGTGAGAGTGGATATAGTGCCTTTCACCTTTAATTGTTGCTGTGTATAACATTCACCATTTGTTGGTGGAGTATGCTTACACCTTTTGTTGTGGTAATAACATTCAACATTTATAATAGGTGTGAGTGGGAATTATGAGTGCTTTCACCTTTTTGTTGTGTGTATAACATTCACCATTTATTTAATAGGTTTGAGTGGGATTATGAGTGCTTTCACCTTTTTTTGTGTGTATAACATTCACCATTTATTTAATAGGTTGAGTGGGATTATGAGTGCTTTCACCTTTTTGTTGTGTGTATAACATTCACCATTTATTTATTTAATCGACTGAGAGTCCTTAGACGTTTGTTTTGTGTGTGTGTGTATGTGTGTAAGGAAATAACTGTCTTGTTACGTTTTACAAATTTATTTAACACAAAGAAATTATAATAAACACTAGAATAATACAAAATCAGTGTTACACAGAACAATATTATGTAACACACAAAGTAATTACATTATATAACACGCAAAGTAATTACAATAACACTAGAATAATACAAAACCAGTGTTAGAACAATAATCACTGTGACTCAGGTATATGTCAAAACACGCTCGGGTCCAGCGCTTCAGAGAACGGCTGGATCGTCGGGAAATCAGCGAGGGTTTTGGCTGAGTCTGCCCCCCCCCCCCCCCGATCTCTCTTTCTATATCTCAGTGACCCTCCTCTCCCTCTCTCTTTCTCCTTCTCCCCTTCTCCCCCATCTCTTTCTCCTTTTCCTTCCTCCTCTCACTCATTCTTTTTCTTTCTTTAACAGCTATGGTTTGTTTACTGGCAGCAGTTTTATTATTACTATAACCAAAACCATAAATAATTTTTCACTATATAATTAATATTGT
>NW_020872871.1:0-2500 GCF_003789085.1 Penaeus vannamei
AAAATAGTGAAAGGATTTATTATAATATATAGCTGCTACTGTCAGAGCAGCAGACTAAATGACAATATCGTTTAATGGTGCTAATAGTGTGTTATTTAGTGGCTTTCTCTAATTATATTTATCAAATCTCATGAGGAACCCCCAAACCGCTGGGTTACTTTCTAGAACTTATCAGTGTGATTTTGAAAAATACACAAGTACACACTCACACACACACTATATTATAAATGTATATATTATTGAATATATACATTTATTATTTGTGCTGTGTTGTTAGTGTGCATAGTAATTGACTTCATCTTACAGTTAATAGATATCAATGTATTCATTTTAATATAGATTAGACAGTTATAGATTAGGTATACATATACAGATTACAGATATTAGATTATATGTACATAATATGGGAATTCTACATTGCTTGTATTCCTAAACCCTAGTTCATGCAGCTGACTTTCTTTTAACCTCCAACACATAATAAATTACATGAAGTGGTTTTGCCCCTCATAATACAGCATTACGGTGCAATTAATTCCTTATAGAATTAACCATAACGGAACCCCAGTTGTTTTCAAAAAGAAGTTGGTCTATTACCATTTGCTACAATCCTTAACTCCTTTAGTTGATTTAAAAGCAATATATATACGTTACAGCGCTACGAGACCTCCTGCTACACTAGGGAGTGCGCCCTGGGGAGTGGAGGTCCCTTCCCCGTTCTCTGTCATAAATCTACCACGACCAGCAACCTCCTAACAACATTAACCCTTTTATCCCTTTACCCTTCAAGCGGATGGACCCTGCCTCCATCCCACCAGAGTTTAACGCTGGCGAGCGGTACTGGTTTATTTATAACATAACTATAACAGGTTTTAATATAAAACATAAATTATCAATTGTAACAGGTTTTTATAAATATTTATGTCATAATAATATAGATTTATAACATTAACAATGACATAACTAGGTTAGTATATAACATAAACATACAGGTTTATATTATAACATAAAACATATAACAGGTGTGGAAGTGAGTATTTATTTAGAGCTATTAAATCCATAGACACAAAGGTTTATTGATAAATCAATGGTAAACATAACAGTTATTATTAAATACATAAACATAAACAGGTTTATTGATAACATAACATAAAACAGGGTTTAATAACATAATATCAAACTATGAGTTTTATTGGTAATAAACATAGCATTAAATGATTTATTAACATAACATGGATATACATAACTCAGGTTTATACTTGATTAAAATCAATAACATAACAACAGGTTTTATTATAACATAATGCGTGAACAGGTTTATATATTAATCTATTAACATAGCAGGTTATATAATTAAAACACATGAAACATAACAGGTGATAACATAATCATAACAGCGTTTTATAACATAACATTAAAATAGGTTTATAAACATAACATTAATAGGTTTTATAACATAACATAACAGTAATTAGGGTAATCTTACACTATATGATAAATTAAAATAAAAGTGAATTTATAATTATATATATAATATATACTAATATTATTACTATATATATATAATATTAATCTGTATATATTATATATATTTATTACATATATTAATATATGTTGATTGATGTTAAGTGTATGTGTGTGTGTGTGTGTGCGTGTCTGGCAGAAATTAATTGTGAAATTTTATTATAGTGTTATCTTTCATCAACATTTACTCTTTGGTTTCCAAACCCGTTTCTTGCAACAATTATGCTAACATTCAAATTATTTAATTTATATCATATAATATATCAAATTAAATGAAAGGCTAATTTAATGTAATTATTTTTGTATATTAATTATATACATAATATATATTTACTGTAATATATAAACTTAATGAAATCTTCGTGAAAAATAGAGAGGGACAGCAAACATATATAATTTCAAGACCTAGAAGCGGTAACATTGAAAATATGAGATTTCCATTATCATTAATTACGACATGACATCAATTAAACTATGCTCATATTAGTGATAATTGTTGAAATGTTCACTAGAAGGGGCTTTTTTTAAATTAACTGCCTTATACTCTATTTCTTACTTTTTTCACATTCAGTTACAGGTTTTTAAAGGAATCGTTATTTTGCAATTTACTCATATGTTGTAAAATAATATACGACATGAGACATCGCCTATATTCACTTTACTTGAACAATGTTTGAAGCTATTAATGGTTAAAATTAGACTAAATGTGTAAACAGATAGATAGGATAATACAGAATAAAGAGAACACTTGATAAGGGAGGGAGGCGGGGTTAAAATGCGCAGAAGTGCACAAAATTGATAATAATAATTAAAAGATTGTTGAAATACCAAAGGAAAAATTTATAGATTGAATATACATGAATAGTAAGATTAAAGAGAGAGAGAGATATGGAGAGAGGGATTGAGATTTTAGTGCCGAGATTGTGCACAAAAGGAATATGAAAATGAGATTAAGAGATAGATGAGAGGTTAAAATAAC
>NW_020872871.1:7500-27500 GCF_003789085.1 Penaeus vannamei
ATTTCGTTACATCAACTTTGTATTGATAATACATGTATTAATTTTCAGTGTCTAAATATAAAAGAAATATCTAAAGAGCTCGCATAATTATTGTGACATCAGACTCTCAATCCTATATGTCTTTAGGTACTATTTTTGCTTATATATATTCTTCCATAATAGTATAGTTTAGTAGTTAATTATCGTATTATGATTAGTATATATCTCGATTACCATATTATATATTATGATAAATGTAGGCAATATTTTATATCTATTATCAATATCACTGTGAAATTACTATTTATCACTAGTATATCTTAGCTCATAAATAGTATACTTTGTATATGTTGTTATTCTCTGTATTAATATATATTTAAATACACCGGATAGTTATCCTTAGTGTGATACGTCTAGGCAGAGTTTTTATTTTTTCTTTCAATAAAATACTTTAATATTATAGAATGTTCTTGAGATATAGAAGTTAGTGATGCTCACAAGGAAAGTATATATATAAGAATTTCATCTAATCACTGAAAAACCTTAATTATAGTATTGCTGTATAGTATTTAGTGTATACGTAGTCTTATATTTACTTATAAATTATTACAAGGTTTTTCCCTGTTAATATAATTTAGCAATATATTTTAACCACTACACATATAATATTTTTCCAAGTATTATTATCCCAAATAAAATATTTCAGTCTAGCTTTACTTATTTTATTTATATTACTATTCTCATAATAGTAATATCACGGTGGTATGCGAACCGAAACTAGGTAACATATCTGAAGTAGTAATTAGGTTCATATATTATAACCCTAGATTTAAAGGTTTTGTATACTATAGCTTTATAGGTAAATAAAGTTATGATATTAAGTTTATATATAGTAATGTATTAATTTAGTGATATATATTACTCTTTAGTCAGATTGAGGTGGCAACTTTAATCTCAAGGGCCATATATTTGTATTAAATTTAATTTTAGTGTATTAATTATGAGGTTTACTCTGATGATATTTCTAATATGTATCCGTAATAAGAAATTAACTGTCCAGTGTTAAAATGATTAGTGAATGATATTTTATATTAAGGTGTAAATATGATACATTGTCTGTATAATGAGTGTTTTTTTTTACTACTCGGTATATAACTAGCTCTACGTGCTAAATAAATTATAATATGAAGCATATTATATATGTCAATTTGCTAATGTTTTTAATTTATTAACATAGATTATTGTCCTAATTTTGTCCTTGATATTTAATTATTTATTATTATCATTTATATTATATATTCTCTACTATATTATTGGTAGCGTTTTGTTATTAATTCATTAGTTATTTTATTTATTGTGGATAAATGATGGATAATGAATAACTTTATTATCTATATTTATATACTCCATATTGTGTACGCAGTAGTTAAGCTCGAAAAAATTGAAAACATTAGTAATATATTTTTGAATGTTAGTTCTTGGTTGCTGTTATGTGTTTTATATATTATTACACATATTAATATGTATCTATATATGTATATATAAATTGTTATAGATATAAATATATTTGCTATATGTATGTATGGATATTGTATTCATTATTAACGGTATTCTCTATTGTTCATTTTAGCTGACACTGGAAATTCATAGCGAACTACATTCATATACAAATATATCTCTTTATCTCCATATCTTGAAATATTATATATTTAACAAGTACTGGGACAATATATTTAGAGACAGATGCAGCTATATTGCATATGAAATTATCAGATGATGCCAATTTAATAATTATATATACATAATATATTATTAGTAATATTATACACATATATTATATATAACACATACTATATATAATAATATATATAATTAATAATATATATATATATATATTCCTCAAATTTAGATATATTACATATATATAATAATTCAAGTTATAACTAATTATAATATTATATACATTCAATACGTCAATAAGCTCATATACTTATATTACATTTATAATAATATTATTAATTATAATATACCACACAACATATACACTCACATCAACATATACAACACACACACACATACACACACACACACACACATAACATAACACACACACACACACACATATAATATACTAACGCACATACACACACTACACATACACACATAACATAACATACAGACATCAATATGAATCAACACTAACTCAACACATCAACTCAACACACACATACAACACACCACACACTACACTACTAATTACATTACACACTACACACATACAACACATACATCAACAGCACTACACTAAATAACTACATCTGCACGAAACCAATACTACAGATATATGAATTAGAGATAAAACACAGACACCTACTATTATTATTACTAGATATTATAGGGACTAAATACCCTAAGTATCTATAAATTTACCACTCTCAGTATATTAGTTAGCTCAAGATAATATAATTGATAATATTTGATTTAATAAAAACAAATTATTATTTCCATAGTATACATGTCATACATGTTTTTAGTAGTAACTGTCATATGCATGTACGTACATGACTTACATAACGTTACTCTAATTACATTTATACTATGCACATGAATAGGATTCAAAAATAGTGTTAAAGTAAAAATATCGACATATATGAAATAATCCATAGCTGTAACTCATCCGTTATCTGTCGAGAGAGGGAAGGCCCAGATAAAATATGAACGACCTAAAAATGTAACCTACCTTATCGATATCGCTTACACATTTATATACATATTATAAATCATTACCTTTAGTATAGTATATGAACCTACTCCCACCGTGCTATAATTGATCATCTAGAAGTTGTTCGAACCATGAAAACAATATTTTTATTAATGAATTATCTATAGGTAGCATAAAAGTACGTGACTAATCGTATGTATGTATTTCTCTCTAAGTATCACCAATTTATAGTACCTCGATCATATATGTATATAATTACGCTATGTAATTAAGCGCATTATATGAGTGAAATCATTATTATATGATGTATGTTAATATATAGGTAATTTAAGAGTAGTGTAAATGTGTTGGGTGGCATAATATATAGATTAGTATGTAGCTTTATTCTTTCGTATGTATAGTATGGATGATGGTCTCTTTAAGGCTATATAATATATATGTATAGAGAGTAGATAAAATTATTCATCCTTCTGCAGCAGGTTGCAATCATAGACAGGTACAGGCTCAGGCAACTCAGAAATGTACAGACAGACAGGACAGACAGGCTAGGTACAGATAATCAACATACATACATGATAGTAACAGTAGTGAGCAGAAAAACATACCGGACAGGACTAAAGAATGACAACACTCAAAGACAGATAGATGATTAAAACGTATCGGCTTTTAGAGAGTTGTAATGTGAGTGATAGGATTGGTAAGAGTGACTAAATAATCTGAGGACGTGTTAAAAATCAACCCCCGAGATATAATGTATCCGTTTATCTCCTCAACACCTGTGTCCTATCTCAAACAAATCTTATGCACCAGTGTTCTCCTTACTCGATCATTAATTACAGATATTACTTTAGTGCATTAAACGTACCTTGAATATAATACACTCAAAGTTCACTTATAATATTATGAGTAGTAAGTAATAATCCAGAGTGATGATTTATAATACCCAAAGTCACAATTATACTCGCGAAAGATATTCAGGGTTTTTCCGGCCATACTGAGTATTATTTACGCTCAAGAGGAAACGTATATCGGATAAAAGTTTTCACAAAGTATGGTTTGTCCCTAGGAATTAATATAGTGATACTCCATAATAATATCTCGATCTATAATAGTTAAACTCAGAGGAAAGTGAATACATATTTACGAGGGCAGACTAACTGATATATATGATTACATATATATATACATAGATACAACCTATAATAAATAATTATGTGTGCTACTTATACATCGTATATAGTAGTAAGATTGGCAGTCTAGTGATTATATATAGACAAAACCATTAAAGTGACCATTAGTATATGTAAGTGGCTAAAACACTCGATGATTAAATTAGCCATATAGCTGAAGAAGTCAAAATGTTTAATTTTTCATGTCCTTTCTATAATATATTTAAAAGATTTATACCAAAATAGTTAATACAAGTTTAGTATTTTAATATGTATACTTATTGTAGTAATGATACAGTATTACCGTAATTTGTCATAGTGTAGTGATAATATATATTATATATATATAAAAGCATATATATTAATTTATATAATATAATATAAATATATATATATATATATATATATTATTATTAATAATAATTATAGGGAATATATATATATGTATATATATATACATATTATACAATAAGTTAATTATATACATAGTTAATTTAACATATATATTTATATACATATATATATACAATTATACTAATATAATATATATTATATATATATATACATATAATATTTATATACATTATATATATATATATTACATATATTATACATTAATATATATATATACGTATAATATATATATCAATAATATTATATTATACAATTAATATACATTATAATATATTACAGTTATATTATAATTAATTATATATATAATTATAATATGTGTGTGTGTTGATGTGTGTGTGTGTGTTTATATGACATATTAATATATGTGTAGTGTGATAATGGTTAGTTGAATGTATATGATTATTAATTACAATATAATAATATGATATATTATATTATATTAATTATTATACTATATATTATATAATTTAATTATATTTTATTATTAATGATATATACAATGTATATATATATATATATAATATATTATATATTAATATCAATATATTAATTATATATATATTATTGTTAAAATGTATATTAAATAATAATGTTTTATTATATTAATATTATAATAATATATAATTTATAATATAATATAATATAATGATATTGTACATTATAATTGTATATCTATATGTATACTAATAATTATATACTTTTACCATCAATCCATTAGATATTTATCCAATATTTACATATATATCATATTTTAACATACATCAATATATTTATATATATTAATTAATATAATATTATGTGTTATATATATTATATGTGTAATTATAATATTATATGTGTATATATACGATATTAGTAGTATATTATGATGTATATATGTGTGTTATTTATTGTGAATAATATATACATATAGAAATTAATTTATGTAATACATATTATGTACATATTATATATGTATCAATTCATGTAATATATAACATATATATCAATTAATGTTATATATTAATATATTATTATTGTATATTTATATTATGTTATTATTATAATTATATATATAATATTGTATAATATTTATATATTATTATATAGTTATATATATTATTTTTAAATATTATATATATATATATTATATATTATTATATATTAATATTAATTATTATATATTACTATTATATTAATAGCATAAGAATATATATATACATACATATATACATATTATAACCATACTATATAAATATTTATAATATATATATTTTATATATATATATATTTTATATATATATAATATATATATATATATATATATATTAATATTAATATTAAATATTGTTGTAATGTAGTATGATGTTATAGTATTTAAATGCACTATCTAATAATATATAATGTATAATTCATATGTTATGTGTTGTTATGTTATGTATTGTTGATGGTGTGTGTGATTGTGTGATGTTCGTGGTGTGTCATGTATGTGTGTGTTGTGTGTGTTATTAGTTGTTATATTGATTGATATATGTGTGTGTGTGATGTTGAATGTATTGTGTTGTGTGTGTATCAATGCGTGTAATGTGTAGTGAGATGGTGTGTGTATATATTATATGTACCATTATATATATAATAAATATATATAGTATTATATTAAATTACATATATATTATAACATAATATATATATATTATCTACATTATTATATAAATATTATATACACATATCAATATATTATTGAGTTATGTAAAGGTTCATGTATATAATATTAAGAATATTAATATATATATATAATATTATATCATATATATATAATTATCATATATATTATATATATAATATTATATAATATGTATATTAACTATATAATATATAGTATATATTATAAATATTAATGATAACAAATTATATATATATATTAATGTATATAATATATAATTATTTAATATTATAATATATTAAAATTAATAATAATATATATATAAATATTATATTATTAATATATTATATAATATTATATATGATATATAATAATAATAATATATTAATATTAATATACTATTATATTTTATATATATGTATATATATTATAATTAATATATGATTATATATAAATCATATATTAATTATTAATTATAATAATATTATATACTCAATTAATATATATAATCATATATATAATCTATATATATACATATATATATTAATAATAGATATATAAATTAAATAGTTATATATATATATATATTCTATATGATATATATTATAATTATATATATATATTATAAATATATATTATTATATATTATATATATAAATTAATATATATTTATATATATAAATATTATTACATATATTCAATATATCTATATATTTACTAATATTCATATTTTTAATTATACATTAATATACATTTATATAATATAAATATATTGCATATAATATTACCTATATACATATATATACTATATAATATACATTTAATACTATACATTATATAATATTATATATATATTATATATTATATATTATATATTATATATTATTTATATATATTATATATATATTATATTATACATATATGATATATATCATAATATATATTTATATTTAAATATTATATAATATATGTATATATATAATATATATTATTATAGATTTTATATATAATATACATAATAATATATATACATATATTCTATATTACATATAATATATAAATATACAAGTTATAATATATATATGTTTATATATAATATTTATTATATAAATATACTAAATTATAATATATACATAGTAACATACATATATATAATATATATATAAATACACATATATACATTTATATATATAATACAATATATATAATATATATATATTATATATATATATTATATATATATATATTTCATTATGTATATATTAATATATATATAATGTATTATATAATGTATATATATACTATATATAATTAATATATAATATATATATATATATATGATATGTATATATATTTATATGTATATGTTATATGTATATATATATAATATATGTATATATATGTAATATATGTGTATTATATATATATATATAATGCATATAATATATGAATATATATATTATTATATATAATATTATATATATGATATATATATATATATATATAAATAAATATACATATATATATATATATATATATATATATATATATATATATCTATTAATATGGCCTATATATAATATATATACATATAGTATATTATATAATATACTATATATTTATAAATTTGTATATATAATGTATATTATATATATTAATATATACAGTATAATATGCATATAATATACATTTATAATATAGTATATACTATATTAATCAATACATATATCTGTTATTGATATACATGTATATATGTTATTCGTATATATATATTTATAATCATCATGTACATTAAATATATAATGTGTGTTTGTGTGTAGTGTGCTGTGTGTATTTACCGTAGTAACATACATGATTTACGAGAAGCACGCCCAAAGGGCCCGCAGCGACACGTGCACGCCTCCCCTCGCAACGCCCATTTATAGAATCCCATTTAGCGAAGGGACAAGGGAGCATAGCGTGAAACAGCCAGTCATTTCCCGGGCCATCAGAGGCAGCGCATCTGGAGAGCCTCTTGCAGCTGTGAACAAGCGGGTCAACGGCAAGAATACTAGGAGATAAACAGTTTATCTAGGCGAGACAACACAAAGAAAGCTCCTGACGAGGGTCTTTTCAATGACATAAGCGGCTAGGCGTAGATTTTCTTGTTACTGCAATGTAGCTATTGATTTTTCCCCATATATACTGATAGGTGTCGTTGTCCTAGTCTAGTGCTTATTCAACACATCTTTATATTTCCGACAACAGGCACTTGGTATGGTCCACAGAGGAGACTCTATAACATCTAAAGGAATTGCATAACTCACTCTAATATGGCGGGTGCATATGTATTAGGAATAGATTAAGGAAAATATTAGAAATGCAAGGAATGCTAGAGTACAATATATTATATTTACTATTATTCATTTAATACTAGAGTATTACTTGGCGGAAGACTTTATTCATGATATAGATATGTAGTTTTACGAGAGAGAGGAGAGAGAGCAGAGATATGAACATAGATAGAGAGAGAGGAAAAAATAGAGAGAGATGAAAGACAGGCAAAAAATTCTGCTATATCTAGTATGTAGCAGTAATAGTACTATATTTGTCTACGTCGAGGTATTCACTGTTATTTTTTAAACTCTGCTATAGAACTATATTATTATATATATAAATATATATATAGTATATAAGACATTGTATATGATGTGATATACAATGATAAATAATATATAAGCTTTACACAAATCATCTCATTACATCGACAACAAACTACACGTTACAAGTTTGTTATATGGTACACATCAAAATGCTCACATACATCAAGGCAACACATGCTACGATTCTCTAACGAGCACAGACTATATATTGCCACGCTCACACGCGAATACACACACATATTCATAATCTAGATATTAATATGTATGAATTTTAAGGGTTATTGTTCTGTATAGTAACTTTAACTTTTCACAAAATTATTAATAAAATAAACTATACTCATTTGAAAATGTATATATGACGTAATTAATGTATACAATAATTAATAATTTGTTGGTTAGGTGATGATCATATGTATGATTGTGAGATTATGGATGAAATAATAAGGGTGACATAAATGATATGGAAATTAAAGTATAATGATAGATATAGATGTGAATAATAGACATTATTATAATTATTATTTATCAGTATATACATTATAACATATATAATAATTTATATATAGAACATATATAACTCTATCAAAACAAAACAATCGCAACTGATTGATATGTAATGGATCGCTAGTGTAGATAGTGTGTAGGTATGTATATTTGTGGTTGGTGAGTGATGTTGTGTTGATGTGTGGATAAAGAGTAGTGTGTGAGATGTTGGATATGTGATGTGTGTATGTGTGAGGTGATGTGTGGTGTAATGATTAGATTGATGATTGATGAAATGATTGATGTATGATGATTATAGATTGAACAGATGTATATGATGTATGATGATGTATGATGACGACGATAGGATGTATGATTGATGAAAAAATATAGATAAATAAAATAATGATTCATACTAATCGTAATTAACAATGATACGTTAAATAAAAGACTACGATTATGCAGAGGATTAAATTATAGAAGATAAAGGAAGCAGAAAAAGAGAAAAAGCATCAGAGCCAACACATTGTCTCAAAGGTGAAGCAGCGAAGGGAGAGGCAAGTGGAATCGGAAAGAACTGCAAGAAATCGAGAGAAAATGAATAAAATAAGATAAGCAATAGAGCGAAAGTGATGTTGCAAGGTTATTAATTGTGAATTGAGTGAGATGGTGAGGCTTAAATTTATTATGCATAGAAGAGATACAATGCACTAGAAGGAGGTATGCAGATATAGAATACTGTATAGATAGTATACAATATATGTAAGGGTGTATGCATATGAGGTAATAGATGTGCTTATGGATGGTACGAGTTGTATTTGGACAGCATCACATGAAAAAGCAAGATATGTATTGCAATTGAAGAATATGCTATCATATGATGAATAGAGCGTATATTATGATAGAAATGAAGAGTAAATATAATGTGCGGTATTAGTTTACTCAATAGCAATATGTTGCATTTATATATATATATATAAGAGAGAGGGAATAATCTAAGGAAATAGATTAGTATAATAGTATAGGAGTAGTATGATTAGTAATGACGCCGCATGATATTCATATACATATATATAATATACTCCTTGTCAGAATAATCATTAGGAGCATAAATGAGTAATGCTAACTAGTATGAACAATACTACTTAAAGATATATTTTAAGATTAAGATGTAGCGCTATATGAATACTACTTTATACATATACAAAGAGCAACTTATTTATATGAACATTTACCTTACTTTATATATAATATATGTATAAGAATAATGAATTTTAAGTGAAAATAAGTATGTCAACGCTACTCAAGAATATTTACTATTCATCGTGACTACAATACATAGAAGTAATTTACTATAGCTCTGTGCTCATAAGTCTGCTCGATGATAAAGGAGACGCTTTGAGTAAATATGTATGATTAAACGATGATCATAAGCGAGATTATATGTTATATTATATATAAGGTCAGATTCTTACTTTTATGATATTATCATGTATCGCTACAATAAGGGAGGATGTTGAGAAGAGATACTAACATGGTGGATATGAAGATAGTAAAGCCAAAGGGTGTGTGAGTTTGATAATGAGTATAAAAAAAATATTTATAATTCCTGTTTCATTATTGTGTGTATATACTAATACTACATATATATATATATGGCGGGAATACGGTCAGTACTAGATATAACCGGAGCTTGTTCTATTGAGTGATAAGCGGAACAGAGAATAGATATATAAGAGATTAGCTGTATATGCTAGTCTATATATATAGCGTGATATTGGGGTCAAAGAAAAGATAATGAGAAAAAAAGATAGATTTATGAGATAAAATGATTCAATGAGAAATAAAAGCTATGGGGAAAAAGTATATATAACAATGGTTAATTATCTTTTGTTCTTAAGTGTCATGTATTATACGAGTTTAACTCAAATGACTGAGGTGATTAACTTAGGATAGATTATAGAATTAATATTAGTATAGGTTTTATTTCATACTATTATTCGAGTCTATGCTGCAAAGAATTCTTTTTTATTTCTATTTGGGGGGGGGGGGGGAGTAGCTTCTGTTATTCCGCATCCACATAAATTTATGAAGATACAGTATAATGACAGTGATTATCTAATTAATTTTACTTAGGTATAGAGACAGTATCGCATCGATGTCAGTCTCCTTGTTTTTTTTTTTCTGATATTGTGTTCTCACTATATATAGTTGTTACTCATATACTTATATATAGTCTTTCTCTACCGGTGTATCTTATCAGTCCTATCAATGTCATTCCTATTGATATCTATTATTTCCTGCTATCTAAGATGTTACTGTTTAGGTAATGTAACTATAAGATGATTTTTTTATTTTTATTTTTTTTTTTATTTTTTTTTTTTTGCTATTTTTGACTCTATAACAAGTAGACGTATGTCTCTATTTTTTTATCGAAGTTGCTATATCTCATTATTTTCGCGTTTTTTCTTTCTTTTATTATTCTGATGCAATATTTTTATTATTATACTTTCCTTTCAATCTGTTAATTATAATTTTATTCATCCGATTCACATTGTGCCTAGTGTGCTGTGTGTGTGTGTGATAGCAGTGACGCTGATGTGTTGTTGCATCTGATGTGAATGTGTGTGTGTGTGATGTGTCGTCTCTGTGCTGATGTGTGTAGTGGTTGTCGTGGCTCATAGGAGATTGAGTGATGCACAGTAGCAGATATATAGTATTTATCATTATGATATTTAGTAATATTATTTCATACTCTTTGTATTGTAGACTTTTGTTTGTTTGTTTTCCTTAGTCTCATTACACCCTTTCTCATATGTTACGTCTATATATAAACACCTATAGATAAGTAGTTAAACTATCCAATCAACTACGCTGTTTTTAGGTGATCATACCTTCTATTTTGTATATGTATGCTGATATCTATATGTATGTTGTATGTATATACTCATTTAGGGTTACTCACTCTCTTACTTGTATCTCATTATATAGTTAGAGTTCTAAATATATGTATTTTCTGGTTAAGAGCTATAGTTGGTCTAGTATTAATTGCTGATAGACGCGCTTCCAGTGTGGTAAACCGGCATTATATTACTCATTTGACACAATAGGGAAGTATAGGATTATTTATGAGAAGCAATATTTACTATAAGTCACGTATATGTTAATGACATATACTAATAGTAGCTAATGAGAATATACATTGTATAACAATAGCATTAAATTAGCTATATCTTTCATAAATTAAAAATCTACTTTTCTGTTGTCATCTAGATTTTGATCTTGTGACAGCTGATGTTCAGGCTACTGACACGCTTCTCAGGTGACTGATCTCCCTCATAGTTAATTCACCATACAGATTATTTTCTGCTAACTAGAGGTTTTATCTTTTATTATTGATGTTATTTCTCGTTTCCAATATAGGTTACATATGAATATAACATAATTATATCTATCTGTTCTTTATGTCTCTCTGTCGAATGCATTTTCGTAGACTATGAAACAAAACACTTATTCGTGTTGACAATGTAGAAAGGTATGAAGAGAATAAGATAGCTTCAAATACAAGATATGTAAGTATCTCTTGTATTGTGAAGATATTCATTCTGTTTCTTAGTTTTCTACATATACATCTTTTTGTACCTCGATCACGGTCACTGTTTATTTTCTTATCAAGTATATAATTTCTTGTATCCTTATCTTCTTCTAGAGGATCATAACTATTTCTATTCATTATTCAGATTTTTCTTCATTAAGCCCTATTTGTTAGTCTTTTCTTTCTAGTCTCTTTACAATGATATAAAAATAATGACAAAAATGAAGACAAATTTCTACGTATTTAAACAAAAAAGAAAATCTATTTACCTGTCTGGATAAGAAATTGTTTTTTTTTTATTCTTTAATTCTTTATTGGTCATTATTATTATGCAATCTAATTATTAATAACCATTATCATTTATTACTATCATAATATTGGTATCACAATCATCAGCCCCATCATCACCATCATCAATCATCATCACATTATCATCATCACAGATCTTCCATGCTTTATCTTAATCATCACCAATCATTATCACTATAATCATCACATCATCATCATAATCATCAATCATCTTATTATAGTATCCTCATCAGTATCACATCATGGCACGGATTATTATCAGCATTATCATCACCATGCACCATCTCCTTGATCATGTCAGTATCCTATATATTATCATCACCTATCACGATCATCATCATCACCTTATCACATCATCATCTCTCCCTCGAGCGGCGCACACAACAAAAAGTTACACAGCAAAACACCCCCCCAATAAAAGGCAGAAGGTCGGCCTCATGATAATGGGCTGAATGAATGGCTCCGCGTCTTCTGTGGCAGCTCTTGCTACTTGGGCCAGGCGCGTTGCGGGCGATGGCGCGGCCGAGAGACGGCGACGGAAACTTTCAGTGAATTAATAAGGAATCAATGAGGACAGCGATTTTTCGTCGAATAATTATTTGTCTAATCAGTTATAAATGTAGTTTTTCTCAGAACTATCGTATCAGTTAAGCATTAACTATATGTTATATTTATATATATATTATAGACTACACACACTTATAAATAATAATAATAGTAATATATACTGTTGTAGTTGTATTGTGTAGTATATTATTATATATATATATATATATTATTATATAATTAATTATTTATTAATATTAATAAATCAACACTCTATAATAATTTATGTAATATATTTATATTTATTTGTGTGTGTGGTGTGTTATCTGTAATATAATCATGATATTTAATTATGAAATCTATATATATATGGTATTAATTACTATTGATTTGATCAAAGATACATAATATATAAATTCATATAATATCTAGATAGTGACACATAATATACGTAGTCCTGGCATATTTGATTATTTAGTTATTATTTAATTTACACTGACATTAGTTTCCGTGCGTATCTTGAGCTAGAGCCGATTCGCCTGAAGAAGCGTACTGGCCAAGGTACATAAGATACTGCTAAACAGGAAGGATAGAGGCCAATATTCATTTACAAGCCCTATTAATGAGGCGTAGATACTTTATGCCTATTATTTATAATTTGGGAGATAGGGGGGTATGAGGGTGTATTATTATATTTATATAGACTGTGTTACTTGTATTTATTATGTTTATATAATAGTTGTTTGCGCTATGTTATAGGCATAGTAGCATACATGAGCAATGTATGTAGTAAATTAACATGAAGATAGTCATGAATTGAAGGATTGTAAGCTGTTTGTGATGAGAGAAATGAATTTTATAGACAAAAGATTGGTTGGCAGTCTACGATGGGGCTGGCGGCATAATAAAAGGTGCTAATCACATCACAGAAATATTAACCGTATCAAAAAGACTATTTATTAACTGGCCGTCCTCCACCGCGCGGCCGATTCCCCGCGACGTCGGGCGAGCACGTCAAAAGAGCCGCCGCAGGAAGAGAAGGACTGGAGGCCAATACATCAGCCCAGCAATCATGAGGCCGACCGTCTGCCCGTCAGGAGGGACGTGGGCTTCAATTAGCCAGTCACCCGCCGCGCCTCAGCAGGTCGCTCGGAGGGAACGCTCGGCGGGTTTGTTTCAGATGTGCGTTTGTGTGTGTGGATTTGTTTTCCTTTTTGTGGTCTTGGGTGTGTTTGTGTTGGTGTGTGATTGAGAATGTACGTTTATTTTATACGTGTGTCAGTGTGTGTGTGTATATATATATATATATATATATATATATATATATATATATATATATATATATATATATATATATATATATATATATATATATATATATATATATATATATATATATATATATATTTATATATATACATATATATAAAAGGTATGAATGAGACTGGATATCTTTACAATACAAGAGATGTATTTGACCAGTTTCGATTACGTCTTCATCAGAAATACATACATAAGAGAAAATACATAGCATATATATACTACATGGGAGCTGGTAAATCACCTGACGACTGTGACCTTGCACTCGTTACGCGCATAATTGCAGCTGCGACCTTGGATACTTTAAATCTGCCTGATGCGGTGTTCATATTCTTTTCTGTCGCGATGTATGCAGCTTCCATGACCTTCCTTTTATGTTTACTCAATCCTTCATGGATTACTTCGGCTTCCTTCCAGTTCGGTAGATGTCCAGCTTCATCTACGTGAACTACCATGGCATTGGAAGTCCTGTAGTGACGGACGTCGGCTCGATGTTCGATGATCCTGGTGTTGAAGCCTCGTCCCGTTTCACCAAAATAGGCCTTATCGCAACCGCTGCAGGGTATGCGATATACTGCACTGTTGGGGTTGCTTTTCAACTGCTTCTTGTCTCGTATCATATCGTGTATCTTTTCCCCGGATGTGCTGGCGATTTTCACTGTTTTTCCAAAGTATTTGCTGATCGCCTGGGAAACGTTACATGGAGGCAGTATGAGGAAGTCAGAGGATGTCACTGGGGTTGATCTTGCAAGCATGTTCTCTGCCTTCTTCCTGAGGTTTAGCAGGAGATCTTTTGGATACTCATGTTGCATAAAAGAATTAATTACATGTGAAACCTCAGTCTCAAGAAACTCAAGGCTGCAGATCCTCAGTGCCCGGAAAAAGAAGCAAATTACAACCCCAGATTTTGTTTTACTGCTGTGGGCGGAGTGATAATGGATATAATCGTGTTTATTCGTAGGCTTTCTATATACAGAGAAACGCAGGCCGTCGTCACCCCGATGGCTCAGAGTGCAGGAAAGGTAATTTCTGATCCACTTCCTCCTCCCCTTCTGGGGACAATGACGAGGAGATATCTACGTAATGGAGCCAAGTCGAATGCCTGCCGATTTTATCCTTGTAGTGGTCCCTTTCTAATGTCTCCATGAAGAGGCAGGCCAGGACCGCGCTCAGAGGGGAGCCCATGGCAAGACCGCTGATTTGCTGGTACTCTTCCCCTGCGAACTCGAAGAATCCGAAGTCCACACACAACTTCACGAGGCTTATGAAGTGGTGCTTAGGCAGCGGAAGTTCGTCATCTGCCATGGAACCTGTTACCCTCTCGACTGCCCAGATTGCTCCATCTGTGGGTACATTCGTAAAAAGGGATTTAACATCAAAACTAGCCATCTCCTTATTTTTATATACAAAACTCTGAAAACGTCTGATGAGGTCCCCAGAGTTCTTGAGGTGGGAATCACTGATGACTCCCATGGCGGCGGAGAGGGGTTTCTCCAAACGCTTCGCCAGGCGATGGGGAGCGCTGCCAATGCCAGAAGTGATGGGTCTCATTGGTACACCTGGCTTGTGCACCTTCGGGAGACCTCTCATGGACAGGTTGCGGGGGGCCTCCTCCAGCAGGTGAAGCAAGCCTTTCCCCTCAGCCGACCGCAGGAGTAGATCCCTCGCCTTCTTCTTGAATCTGGCAGCTTCCATCATCCCATCGCCCTTCGTCACTTTCCTGTAAACAGAAGCATCGGAAAGTAAATTGTTCATATTGTGTATATAATCAATCCTGTCCATAACAAAGATACCCCCAACTTTGTCAGCCTGGGTGATGACGATGGTCTCGTCGTCGCGGAGGCCCTTCAACGCGGTGAAATATCTGCGAGGGATCGCCGGGGGGCGCGAAGACGAATCGGCCACACAGCAAGCAGTAATTCCTTGGATGAACCCTTTGTCGATGTCAGTATGGGTCCAGCGGTGGTTCGAGACAACATAGTCAATCAAGTCCTTGCTGTCTTTCCCGGTGCTGAACTTGAGTCTAAGGGAGAGAGCTTCCTTTTCCGTGCGGGTAAGACGTTTGGAGGACAGGTTTCTAAGATCACATCGTCCAGCTTTCGACCATCTACTCATGCTACATATGCGGTGTAATTTCTCCTTATGTTTGGCTCGTTGAACTTGATCTTCCTGTTGTAGTTGGAGGACCAGCCCATGGGGTAGGTGTTCGCCCTCGAGCTCGTTCCGGAGTTCGTAGAGTCGATGTTGCAGGGTCTTAATGGCCTCCACAAGGAAGGCCCGAGCACTATCAGGGAACGGATGCTCGCCGGATTTTAACTGGCTCGGAGCTGAAGGTGGCAATACTTGCTCAGCCAAGCAGTCCATCATGGATACATTTCATATACATGTATATATATATATATATATATATATATATATATATATATATATATATATATATATATATATGTATGTATGTATAATATATATATATATTATATATAATTATATATATATATATATATATATATATGTATATATATTATATATATATATATATATATATTTATATATATATAATATGTATGTATGTATATATATATATGTATATATATATATGTAATATTATATATATGTATATATATTATATATGTACTATATATATATATATATAAATATATATATCATCATCAAGGGGGCTGACGCCGACGGGGGCGCATAGCCGCATCCACCCTTCACTTCCACCTACGAGGATCCCTCATGGCTAGACGCCAGGCAGGGACTCGGCCCATCTCTATTTCTTCACGGCAGGTTTGGTCGATCTGCCCAAGCCACGACTTCCTCGGTCGTCCCACAGGCCTCCTCCACCCAGGGTTGTCTCGAACAGAGACGACCTAATGGGCAGTATCATCCTGAGGAAAGCGAGCCAGGTGGCCATATAGCCTGAGTTGGCGATCACGGATTGTGCAGATAACAGGTCCTGTGCAGTCTCACGGTGCAACCGTTGGTTGGACACATTGTCCCGCCAACAGTACCCCATGATCTGGCGCAAGGACCTATTACAAAAGGCTTCAAGACGAGCCTCCAAGGCACAGGACAATGTCCAGGTTTCGTTACCGTATAGTAAAACTGGTATTATCAGGGCCTTGAAAACCCGTAGCTTGGTCCTTCTGCACAGGTACCGACATCTCCAAATACTCTTGTTGAGAGAGTTCATGACCCCTGCTGCCAGGCCAATCCGTCTGCTGACTTCATGGTCAGACAGCCCAGATTTATGAACTACACTACCAAGGTATGTAAAGCTCTCTGTGACTTCAATGTCCTCGCCACAAGCACGTACCGACTGAACAGGTTCTCCTAACAAGTCCCCAAATTCCTGGACCTTGGTCTTGGTCCAGGAGACCTCTAGACCTAAGGGCTTCGCTTCATTGCTAAATGCATCGAGAGCCGCCACTAAGGTTTCCAAAGACTCAGATAGAATGGCAACGTCATCAGCAAAGTCAAGGTCTGTAACCTTGATATTGCCCAGCGTTGCTCCACAATGACTTTGAACAGTAGCTCTGCCCAGTATCCAGTCCATGCAAGTGTTGAAAAGAGTTGGTGCAAGGACACAGCTTTGCCTCAATCCTGAACTAACAGGAAAGAAGCTCAACAGGCCCCCACCACACTTTACAGCATTTTCAGTACTAGTATACAGGCTTGCTATTAGTCCAATAATCCTTGTTGGTATACCTCTCAGCCTCAGGATCTCCCAAAGTGACTCCCAATGCACCGTATCGAACGCCTCCTTGAGGTCGATGTAGGCTGCAAGCAGCCCACGCCCGAACTCACGGCGGCGCTCTACAATGACTCGAAGCGCGAGGATACGGTCTATTGTGGACTTAACAGGAGTGAATCCGGATTGCTCCAGTCTCTGGTGCCTCAGTAGATGGTCTCTGATCCGTCTCAGAAGAATGTGGGCGAGAACCTTGCCTGGTATACTGAGTAGTGTGATGCCTCGGTGATTGCTGCAGTCCCAATGGTCCCCCTTCCCCTTCCAGAGAGGGATGACCACACCCCTCAACAGGTCAGGAGGAACGGAACCGGAACGCCAGATGGCAGCCAGGACAGCATGTCCCCCCGTGCCATAGGTTCACCACCAGCCTTTAACAGTTCAGCTGGTATGCCGCAGATACCCGCTGCTTTACCACGCTTCAGCTTGGAAATCGCCTAACTTCAGTTAGGGAGGAGGGTCCTCACTGATGGTGGATCCGGCAGCGGGATCTCGACACTACCCGCATGCAAGATAACTGTTGGTGGGTCAACCTGGTACAGCTGCTCAGAATACTCAGCCCAACGTTCCCGCACCACAACAGGATCTGAAACGATCTGACCACTTACTGAGCGAACTGCTGTCATCTGTGAAGAGGGCTTGGAGTTCAGCTTTCTCAGGGCTTGGTATGCAGGACGAAGGTCATTTACTAAGAAATGGCCTTCTACCTCCTCTGCAAGACTCCTAATATACTGTTCCTTGTCCCTTCTTAACAGGGACCGAGTTCTGCGCACATGAGAACGGTGCAATTCCCGATCCCCTGTCAGACGAGCCGCACGACATGCATCTGTGGCTTCCAGTGTCTCCTGCGAGATGGAATTTCTGTGCTGTTTCGGGCGTAACCATCGATCTTGGCTGCATCAGCGTTTCAACGCTAAGGTATNAGTAAAATAATAACACATGATAAATCAAATGATATAAGATAATAATAATAATTAAAATCCACGAATAATAAATAATAAATGATATAAACATAAATAATGTAATAGTATAATAAAAATAATGAATAAATAATTTAAGGAAAATAATCTAAATAGTATATCATAATAATAACAATAATGATAATGATATGATGATAAATAATAATCGAAAATAATAATATATAATGGAATAATAGTAATCAAGGAGGAAAATGATAATAATGTAAATAAGACAAATAGTGAATAAGAAATAGATTAGACTGGAAGGACAACTATAATAATATATTAGATGTATATTATTAATCGTTACAATAATCTAGATATAGTATCGATATTGATCAATCTAATATATCATTATTAATTATCAGAACTATCATCTTTTATTATCATGATGAATAATGATTATTAAAAAAAATAAATAAGCATAATACATAATAATATGATAATTAACCCATAATATGGACAACAA
>NW_020872871.1:47094-54594 GCF_003789085.1 Penaeus vannamei
TGTGTTTTTTGTTTGTTTTATTTTGTTTGTTTTGTTGTTTGTGTTTTCTTTCTTGTTTGTTTGTTGTTTGTATTTTTCTTGTTTGTTTTTTTTCTTGTTTGTTTGTTGTTTTGTGTTTCTTGTTTGTTTGTTTTATTTCTTGTTGTAAAAAATATAGAACGCAAATAAATTATCCTCCCTCAACAGTGTAAAAAAAAAAAAATGAAAAAAATAGAAAAAATAAATAATAAAATCTTTGAAGTGCTTTTTGCATGTCGGGAAGGCAAGCAATGGCGGGTTTGCCACGTACCTTTTTTTTCAAAGTTTGTTTAGTTGTTTGTTGTGTCTTTATTGGTGTTTCTCTTTCGCGTCTGTTTGTTTTTGTTTGTTTGTTTATTGTTTTCTTTCTTGTTTGTTTGTGTTTTCTTTCTTTGTTGTTTTCTTGTTGTTGTTGTTTGTGTTTTCTTTCTTTGTTTGTTTGTTGTTTGTTTTATTTCTTTGTTTTCTTTCTGTTTGTTTGTTTTTTCTTTGTTTGTTTTCTTTCTTGTGTGTTGTTTGTGTTTTCTTGTTTGTTTGTTGTTTTCTTTGTTTGTTTATTGTTTTCTTTCTTTGTTGTTTTTCTTTCTTGTTTGGTATTTGTGTTTTCTTTCTTTTTGTTTGTTGTTTGTATTTTCTTGTTTGTTTTATTTCTTGTTTGTTTGTGTTTGTATTTTTCTTGTTGTTTGTTTTATTTCTTGTTGTAAAAAATATAGAACGCAAATAAATTATTCTCTCTCAACAGTGTAAAAAAAAAAATGAAAAAAATAGAAAAAATAAATAATAAAATCTTTGAAGTGCTTTTTGCATGTCGGGAAGGCAAGCAATGGCGGGGTTGCCACGTACCTTTTTTTTCAAAGTTTGTTTAGTTGTTTGTTGTGTCTTTATTGGTGTTTATCTTTCGCGTCTGTTTTGTTTTTGTTTGTTGTTTGTTGTTTTCTTTCTTGTTTGTTGTTTGTTTTCTTCTTGTGTTTGTGTTTCTTTTGTTGTTTGTTGTTTGTGTTTCTTTGTTTGTTTATTGTTTTCTTTCTTTTTTGTTGTTTTTCTTTCTTGTTTGTTATTTGTGTTTTCTTTCTTGTTTGTATTTTCTTGTTTGTTTGTTTTCTTTCTTGTTTGTTTGTTGTTGTGTTTTCTTTTGTTTGTTTCTCGTTTGTTTGTTGTTTGTGTTTTCTTGTTTGTTTGTTTTATTTCTTGTGTTTTCTTTTTTGTTAGTTTGTGTTCTTTCTTGTTAGTTTGTTTTATTTCTTATTGTTTGTTTTCTTTCTTGTTTGTTTGTTGTTTGTTGTGTCTTCTTTCTTGTTTGTTTGCTTATTATATATTTGTATTGTTTCTCTTGGTGGCCTTTTTATCGAGGTGTTTTTTTTTGTTTTTTTTTTTCTTATTTTTCCCGTTGTTTTTTTTCTCTTGTTTTCATTGGTGTGTTTTTCCTTTTTCATTTTCATTTTTTTTTTTTCTTCTTCTTTTTTTTTGGTGCGTGTTTTTCATCTATAAATTTATCCCTCTATTCCTCTTCTGCCTTTTGCTATTTCAACATTTTTTCTTCCTTTTTATTGATATGTGTTTATTCGCTTTTTGTTGTTGTTGTTGTTTTCATCGTATTTTTTATGCATTTTTTAGTTTTTCGTTATTTTTTTCTTTTATTCGGATTTGCCTTTTTTATTTTTTCACCCTTTCTCTTCATTTTTACTTTTTTTTCTTTTTCTTTTTTTTCCGTCATGTCTCCCTATAACATACTGCAATATGCTATGCAGTATGTTGCAGTAATAACATACGTCATAGCATATTTCATCATGCAAGCTCCATGCTGTTATTCCCCGCGTGGGTCACCTCTTTTCACTTGACCTAGCTTGACCCCCACACTCAGACCCTACACTCTCGCATGGTCAGACGGTGACCCAGCCTCTCCGCTTAAGGTAAGGTCACACTCGTCTTCCTTGACCTGAGGTGGACCTTGATCCCGGAAACTTGAAATCCAACAGAATGAAGCTAATGAGAGTAATCCTCGGGTGCCAAATGAGTGCCAGGATATAATGAGAGCAGAGGCGGGATTGCAAGGGATTGCACAGAGAGGGAGAGAGGTCAGTGCAACAGCGGCCATCGGGTTCATGAGAGGGGCCAGTGGAGAGAAATTAGCGAGAGATATGGCCAGCGGTATTAACATGATATCAGTTTATAGGAAAGGCAGGCGAGGATATGTGAAGGATATGTGTTATCTTATCCTTATCGGATATGTGAAGGAACTGAGAAATAGCATTCGATATTATGACCTGAGGGATTATTGTCATTCTCATCAGATACCTCCTAAGGTGCCGCCATGGGAGGATCAGGATATGAACATAGGTGTAGACCCTCTCTCTATGAATAAATATCTGTCTGTCTACTATATACCTATCTATCTATCCATCCATATGTCTGTCTATCTCTCTGTCTGTACTGTATCTATCTATCTATCTATCTATATAGATATTTGTCTGCCTCTCTGTTTATCTCTGTCAATCTCTACCTGTTTATCAATTTATCTATCTATCCATGTATGAACCAGGTCAACTTGAAGCAACGTACAGCCATAAAATCAATAGTCTAACATGACTTGACATTGCTTGTGTGACGGGTCACTCCTGGAAGATGGCAGAGCTGGGTGCGGAGTCATCATCAGACAGGTCACTGGGAGCGGAGTGGTCACCACAAGCACCGGGATGAGACTGAGCAATCACATATCTTCAACACAAGCTGAACTATGGGCAATACTGACGGCGCTTAAAGAGATTAAAACCATTAATAAGGATTCCTACTTCTTTGTGGACAGCAGGGGAGCACTGGACTCACTTAACAGCAAAATCCTCGTGTTTGACCACATAGTTGGCGAGTGTCGTTTGATAGCTCATAGGTTGCGAGGTCAGGGGCGTGTGGTTGCATTTGTGTGGATCCCTCCGCATGTAGGTGTCACCTTCAATGAAGTTGTTGATTAGATCGCCAAGGGGACGACCAGGAAGCATGAGGTAGACACTCACTGCATGCGGACTCTTAAACAGGCAAAGAGCAATATCAAGTGGACACAGTTAGACTATGACGAGGCCAGGAAGGGCGAAGCGATTAGGAAAAGCGATACTCTGAGACACTACATGCATCTTGCGACGAACACAGACTTTGCTTATGGGAAGGGCAAGAGCAAATGGAAAGACAGTGTGTACATGAGAATCAGGCTTGGATATAAATACTACTGGGAGTTAGGCGTTCCAGCAAGCGAGAAAGAAAAAGAATGCAGGGTGTGTAATTTACCTAGATCACATACATTGACGCATTATATATTACAGTGTTCTATGCTTCAGACACATAGAAATGCAGAGATAACAAATTTACCTGAATAGGCTGTATGGATGATTAGGAACCGTCAGGTATTCGAAATTTTGAAGAGGTACAGGCAATTTGCACCAATATCATAAACATACCTCGCAAAAATGCACAGGTATGTAGGCTGTTACTCCTGCTGAGACTGTAATGTCCCCTACTTTACTGTTGATGAATGACGTATGTTAGGCATCATTCTCCTGAAATACAATCAATCCACTCAACAATTAACTCGTCTCTTCTCCGGGATTATAATTATATATTGCGCGCGCATATTTTTTGTGCGCTGTATTTGATTATGTAAGGCCAGGATGAGACTTATCTGGATGAGGGTAGGATATCTAAGCCAATGACTCTGAATTCTTGTAATGTTTGTAATTCTTTATAATTTAAGTGTTGTTTTTATTTTTAAATGTTATTATACCTAAGCTTTGTATAATGAATTGTGAGCCCGCACAGGGACTTATTAAGTAAGGGTGAGGATAACCTAAGTTACCTCATCCTCTTGAGAAGTAATTTTACTTTTGTCTCAATAAACGTGTCAAAGTAAAAAAAAAAGTCAAGGCAGCCTCGTCGAAGTCAGGTCAAGAGAAAACTAGTGTGACCCTAGCTTGACCTGACTTTTGCGAGGCTGTCTAGGGATCCCAGGACACAGAAGACAAGTATGAACCTTGACCTGACTTCTTTGTGGCTGCCTAGGGATCCCAGGACACAGAAGACAAGTATGAACATAGCTTGACCTGACTTCGGCGAATTTGTCTAGGAATCCCAGGACAGAGAGTACTAGTGTGACCCTACCTTGACCTGACCCCGTTGTGGCTGTCTAGGGATCCCAGGACAGAGAGTACTAGTGTGACCCTCGCTAGACCTGACTTCATTGTGGCTGTCTAGGGATCCCAGGACACAGAAGACAAGTATGAACATAGCTTGACCTGACTTCGGCGAATTTGTCTAGGGATCCCAGGGCAGAGAGTACTAGTGTGACCCTAGCTTGACCTGACTTCGTTGTGGCTGTCTAGGGATCCCAGGGCAGAGAGGACTAGTGTGACCGCGCCCCGCCTCGCCATCCTTGACCAGGTTCTCCTTTATTTCTGCTTGTGTGTAACTCTTAGCAGTAAAGATTGTGAGGCCGTTTAAGTGGTGTCACGTGGGCTAACCCGTGTTGATGTGGAAGGTCAATGCCTTTTATGCTTCCTCTATTCACCCACATGATCGCTGTCACCTTCCCCGCCTCCTTCCCCCCACCCCACCTCCACCCTCCACCCTCACCCCCACCTCCTCTTCGACCACCTCTACCATCCCATCACCCTTACCCCCACCTTCACCTCCCCTCCACCCTCACCCCCACCCCCACCCCACCCACCCACCCCTCCTCCACTCCCTCCACCCTCACCCCACCTCCTCTTTGACCACCTCTACCATCCCACCACCCTTACCCACCACCCCCATTCCCGCTATCCTCACTTACACCTTCTCTCCACCTTCACCCCCTCCACCACTTCTTCCTTCACTCCCCATCATCCCCACCTCCACTTTCCCACTACCTCCACCACCTCCATCCTCACCCCACCATCCCCCCACCCACCATCCTCGACCCCCAACACCCCACCACCTTCCCTCTATCACCCCTTCCCACCACCCTCACCCCCTCCACCACCTCCACTTTCCCTCCACCCTACACCTCCACCACCTTCCAACCACCCTCACCCACTCCAACCATCCCACCTTCACCTTCCACTACCTCCACCTCCCCTCAGCACCCCCATCCCCACCCCACCATCACCCAACCTCCAACCACCCTCACCCTCACCTCCACCTTCCACCCTCACCCCCACCATCCACCTCCACCCTCACCTCCACCTTCCAACCACCCACCAATCCACCATCCCAACCCTCCCCTTCCTGCCACCCACCACCTCCACCACCTTCCCACCACCCTCACTACCCCAACCCTCCCCTTCCCTCCACCCCTCCACCTTCCCTCCACCATCCATGCTTTCAAATCAAGGTCAGACTTTGCACTAATCTTAAGCCAGATCGTGAGATTAAACCCACTGTTTATGCAGCCACGTGACCTTAGATAAACAATGACAAAGAGGTGACGTAACATAATGTCAAGTGATTATTTGTTACATGGCAACTGAAATATTAGTGTTGCCATTATCGTGTGTCAATATCTTTTAAATGGTGATGGTGATAGTAATAAATATTTAATAATATTAATAATATTTATCGTCATTATAATCATTATTGTTGTTGTTGTTGTTGATATAGCATTATCGTGATTATCATTGTTGTCTTGCTATTTTTTCTTATTCTTTATTACATTTATTATTATCATTTCATTATATCTATTACCATTATTATTTCACCTCTATTTCTTTCTTTTTCTACTTTCTCTTTCTCCTCCTTCACTATCTTGTTCGTAATGAAAATAGATTTATATAGAGTAAAGAAAATAGATAAATAAATATTTAGTTAGATAACAGAAAATTAAGTGAATAGACAATTCTATATATAATTATCAAGGAATATATTGCAATACACAATCTTGTGTTATTATGATATCGAAAACCTTAATAATAAAAGCGAATACGTAGAATGGACATGTAAAGATAAATAATTAGATAGATTAATAAAGATAATCTTTAAAAATACGTTAAAATACGTTATTTCTATATACCCGTACCTCCTTCATTAATTCTGTCTTTGATTTAGGTACCCATTTATCAATAATTATATAAATAAATAAAAACATGTTATAGCATATTTTACCAAACCTCATAGACTCTTTCCACTATCATAAAAAAAAAGATTATACATTTTATAAGTAACACGAGGTCTCTATATTCTTTTAAAACGCCGAAGGGTATACGAGCCTAAATGATGTATTTATGTCAAGAGAAAAGCCGTTAAGTCGGTTACGTTCAATTTGAATTAACTTGAGGATGATGAGGTATTTATGATAATGATGCTTGGAGTGGTTATTTTCTTTTCTGAAGAGAGGGACGTGGGGGAGGGAAAGAGAGGAAGAGAGAGAGAAGAGAGAGAGAGGGGAGGGAGAGAGAAGAAGAGAGAGAGAAAGAGAGGCAGAGAGAGAGAGGAAGAGGGGAGGAGAGGGAAGAGAGAAGAGAGGGAGAGGAGAAGAGAGAGAGAGAGAAGGGGGGGGGGGGGGGGGGGGGGGGGGAGAGGGAGAGAAGAGAGAGAGAGAGGAGAGAGAGAGAAGGGGGGGGAGAGTGAAAGAAGAGAGAGAGAGGAGAAAGAGAGAGTTGAGAGGGAGAGGGAAAGAGAGAGTGAAAGAGAGAGAGAGAGAGAGAGAGACATACAGAGAGAGAGATAGAGCAAAAGAGGGCAAGAAAGTAGTGGAAAAAAGAGGAAGGAGAGAGGGGGGAGGCAGAAGAAAGAGGGATAGAGAGAGAAGCAGAAAGAGTGAGAGTGAGGGGGGGGAATGGGGAAGATAGTGAACGGAGAAAGAGAGAGCGAAAGAGAGACAGAGAAAGAGGACGATAAAATTAAGAGATACTAATAGAAGAGAGAGATGCAACAGTAATGTTGATAAATGTAGATCGAGACATAGACAGATAGACAGACATAAACAGATGAATAAATAGACAGACAGATAAATAGGTAGACATAGACAGATAAATAAATAGACATAGATAAATAAATAGACATAGACAGATAAAAAATAGACATAGATAGAAGATAGACACAGATAGATAGACAGACAAACAGACAGACAGACATAAGTAAACGAATGGAGAGAGAAAGGAAAAATAAAATTATTCACACCTTCACCTAAATATTTAAATAAATAAAAAATAAAATTAAAAAAATATTTAAAAAAGTCCAATTCACATGACACAATAAAAAAAAAATATACATTATTAAATTCAGAACACATCGTAATGAGGAAATATCATGTAACGTATTTTTATTTTTTTCCTTTTTTTCTAATATATCATAAACCGATGCATAATTAATTAATAAGAGAACCTGAGTGATTAATTCTGGGCCTCAGTCACCCAGACCTTCGCTGGTGTGCGAGGTGTGGCCTCGGATTCACGGATTCACGGATTCACGGATTAGATATGCGAACGAACGAGGAAATCAAAGTGAAAATGTAGAAGTCACGGT
>NW_020872871.1:67094-70533 GCF_003789085.1 Penaeus vannamei
CGAGAGAGAGAGAGAGAGGAGAAGAGAGAGGGAGAAGATGAGAGAGAGAGAGAGAGGGAGAGCAGAAGAGAGAGAGAGAGGAGAGAGAGACAGATACAGAACAACAGAAACAGAGAGAGAGACAGCAACATCAAGACAACAGAGGAGAGAAGAAGAGAGAAAAGAAGAGAAGATGAAGAGAGAGCGAAGAACAAAAAAGAGATCACAAGAACGAAGACGGTCGAGACGTAGCGAGAGCAGGAGAGATGAGACGTGGAGGGAGAGAGAAGAGCAGAGACCCGAGAGAGAGCGAGAGAAAGAGAGAAGAAGAAGAGAGAGAGAGAGAGAGAGAGAGAAGAAGAGAGAGAGAAGAGGATATTTATACATAGATGGATAGACACTACTGATAGAATAGATAGAGAAACTAGATACTATCTTAGTTTGCTAGTCTAGACACATAGTAGATCGATAAACATGCGATAAACAGCTAGAACGATAAGATAGATTAATAAATATCATACAATACATGTATTGCCATAGATGAAATCAGATAGATAGATAGACGGAGGGATGGATAGAAACGAAAAGATAGACAGACAGACAGACAGACAGACAGGAGTCAAACCCACATACTCATACATCCCCAGACGATCATACAGACAGAAAAATATATAATATTCTCCTAAACGGAAAGTAATTCGTCCCTTATTTGATTTACACAGAGACATAAAGCTGTAATAGATAAATAATGGTTGACTTACAGCCCCTTTTCTCAGGCTTGCCAACCCTTTCAGATATGTCTCGTTCTGTGGTCGTGACAGGGGTTGCCACCTCAACTCTTACTTTTTATTATTATTATCATAGTTTGTTGTTGTTTTTGTTGTTGCTGTTGTTATTATCATTCTTCCTCTCTTATTATTATTATTATTATTAATTTGTCATTATATTGTTATCATTATTATCATTGTGTTGTTTATTATATTATTTTTATTATTATTATTGTTATCATTATTGTTGTTGTTTTTGTTATTTACTATTTTGATTATTATTATCAGTATTATCATTGCTTTTTATCATATTATTATTATCTTTATCACTATTATTAGTTACTATTGTTATTGTTATGATTATTATCATTATTATTATTATCATCATCATTATTATCATTATTGTTATTATTACCATCTTTATCACTTTTATTGCTACAATTATTACTGTTTTTATTGTTAACATAATAATTACTATCATTATTACCGCCATGGAGGTTATGTTTTTGATAGCTTTGGTTAATTAGTTTGTTAGTTGATTATCAAACTAACTAAAAAAAAGTATGAACAGATATTTAGCCTTATTTAAATGCCATTAAATTTTGGTGGCGACATGAATCCTTACCCAGATCTAGTTTTTTTTTTTTTTTTTAATAATGCACCAGTTACCCCTTGCCTTAACAACAGGTAACTATTATTCCTCCATTACCTTTATTATTATCTCCTCCAACGACCGCTATGTGTTTACGGACGTCAGCTGCTGCCTTGAGGAAGAGGTGGTTTTGATGTAATTCTTCAAGTGTGAATATTTGTATTGCGTCAGTTACCTCTTATCCTTGGCGGAGGTATGCGCTCTCTGAGTGTTTCTTGTTATTATTATTATGATCATGATTATCATTCTTGTTATTATTGTTATTATCATTATTGTTATTATTACATCATCATTAATCATTATTATTATCATCATCCTTGTTGTTATCATTATTATATTGTTATTATCATTGTTATCAAATATCATCTCATCATTTATTATCATTGCTATCATTATTACTATTTTATAATTATTATTATCATTATTTTCATCATTTATTATTATCATTATCATTGTTGTTATTATCATATTATTATCGTCATTATTATTATTGTTACCATTTTATTATCAATATATTTATCATTATTGATATTATCATCATCATTATCAATTACATTATCATTATAAATACTACTATCTACTACTTCTATCTTTATTATTATTATTCTATGATGAGATCAATCACAGTTATTATTATAATGACTTCTTTTCCTTTAATTTTAAGCGTAGATATACTTGCTGCCATTAGTATATTGTAATTTGGATAGACTCAGTTTAATTATCAAAATGGTGTTTTCTCTTTATGCGCTTGTTGTCATCTTTATTATTAATTTTTTTTTTTTTTTTTTTTTTTTGTTTTTTTTTTCTTGGTTTTTTTTTTTTTTTTTTATTTTTTTTTTTTTTTTTTTTTTTTTTTTTTTTTTTTTTTTTTTTTTTTTTTTTTTTTTTTTTTTTTTTTTTTTTTTTTTTTTTTTTTTTTTTTTTTTTTTTTTTTTTTTTTTTTTTTATTTTTTTTTTTTTGGTTTTTTTTTTTTTTTTTTTTTTTTTTTTTTTTTTTTTTTTTTTTTGGTTTTTTTTTTTTTTTTTTTTTTTTTTTTTTTTTTTTTTTTTTGTTTTTTTTTTTTTTTTTTTTTTTTTTTTTTTTTTTTTTTTTTTTTTTTTTTTTTTTTGTTGATTATCATCATTTTACTGTCATTATCATTATTAAAACATGTCATTTTATTTTTATTTCCATAAGCATTATTTCATGATTGATATTACTTTTTTTATTATAAATAATATATTTTATCATCCAATAATTAGCGATCAGATTTTAGACAGTCTATTCCATATATTGCAATTTCCACTAATCGTTTTAACACTCAAAGTGAACATTTTGGATCTTATTTCGTGAAAAAAAAATGTTTGTGTACTTTAATATGTTTGATTGTTGCTCATCCTTGTTTTTTTTTGTTTGGTTTATATCATTTTGTGCTTACCTTTCACTCTCTTGATTTTTTTACTTTTTTTCTCTCTTTTCGTCGTCTTTTTTCTTTCTTTCTCCCTTCTTCTTTCCTTTTTCCTTTTCTTCTTTTACACCTTCTTTTTTTCCTTCTCTCCTTTCTTCCCTTTTTATCCCCTTTCTTCCTTTCCTTTCTTTCTTCCCTTTCCTCCTCCCTTTCTTCTCCTTTCTTTCCCTTTCTTTTCTCTTTCTTCTTTCCTTTCTCTCGGTTTTCTTTTCTCCTTCTTTTTCCCTTTTCTCACTTTCATTCTTCCTTCTGTTTCTTTTCTCTTCTTTTTTTTTTCTTTTCTTATCCCATTCCTCATCACATCCACTACCACCTTCACACACACACTTTCTCTTTACATTCACCTATTTTCCTTTTCTTTTTACCCCCCACTCTCTTTTTTCTTTCCCTCTCTTTATCCTTTTCGCTTTCTTTTTCCTCTTCCCTCTTTCCCTTTTTTTCTCCTTATATTCTTTTTCTTTTTCCTTCTACTTTCATTTCTCTTCCTCTTTCCTTCTTCCCCTTTCCTTCTCCTTTCTTCTTCTTTTCATTCTCCTTTTTCTTTTCCTTTCCCACCCTCCCCTTCCCCTCTCCTTCCCCTCCCTCCCCTCCCT
>NW_020872871.1:72781-75281 GCF_003789085.1 Penaeus vannamei
CAAACAATAATCGGACGGCGTCAGTCTCCATCACCAACATACCTGGAAGGGAAAACGTCATTAGCATACGAGATGATGAGATATTTCTACTTCTGTACTCTCTTTTACCAGCGATACTTATCTCCCGTTGATTGATCATGAAAACGCATATACAGACAGACCAGTGAGTCCGAGTCTGAGTCTCAGTATCTCTTCTCTCTCTCTCTCTCTCTCTCCTCCTTCTCTCTCTCTCTCTTCTCTCTCCTCTTCTCTCTCTCTCTCTCTCACCTTCCTTCCTCATTTTCTTTATTCAAGCTCCCCCAACCCCTCTCTCTCACTCTCCCGTCCTCCCTCCCTCCTTCCAGCCTCACTCCCTCCCTTCTCCCTCCCGCTAACTCATCCACATACACACACACACCAAAACAAACCCAGCCCTTTTTCGTCTGGTCGCGCTTTGACACTTCCCCGGGTGGCTCCTCCGGCTAAATAGAGCGCGGGCGCAACCACGGCCGATGTCTCCCGTCGGCCGCCTCGCAAATACGGCCGGGAGGTCCAGGACGGTAGCGAAGGCCACCAGCAGGTAACCCCGGCGATTTCCAGCATGATTGTCAGGCCGGGCGCTCCGGTGTTGCGTCGGCCGTGCCCTTTAACACACAGCTTGTGTGCGTATGTTAATGAGGAAGCCGGGGTGATCTTTTACTTAAGCTGGTTTTAAATTGTTGATAAATGGTTTTATCCGGGATCTCATTCTCTTGCTGATTAAGAGATTCTAAAAGATCTTTATATCAAACTTTCTACATATAATATTTATAATTTACCGTAAGGACCATCATCGCCATTACATGCAATAACCGATACGAGATCTCTGCTCACTAGCCAACGATTCACCATTCTTAAATGGTAGAAACATGAAAGCTTAGATAAAATGCAGAAGATAACACATATAACAACAAGAAAATAGTGGAGCAAGAGTAATGGGAGATGGGACGGGTGGGGGGAGGAGGGAGGAGGGGGAGGGTGAGACGGAGAGAGAGGGATAGAGAAGAGGAGAGGGGACGGGAGGGGTGAGAGAGAGAGAGAGAGAGAGAGAGAGAGAGAAGAGAGAGAGAATGAGCAGAGAGAGAGAGAGAGAGAGAGAGAAGGGGGGCTGAGAGGGGGGAGGGATGGGAGAGGGGGAGGGAAGAGGGGAGAGGGAGAGGGAGAGGGAGAGGGAGAGGGAGAGGGATGAAGAGGGAGAGGGAGGGAGGGGAGGAGGGAGAGAGAGAGAGAGAGAGAGAAGAGAGAGGAGAGAGAGAGAGAGAGAGAGAGAAAGGAGAGAAAGAGAAAGAGAAAGAGAAAGAGAGAGAGAGAGAGAGAGAGAGAGAGAGAGAGAGAGAGAGAGAGAGAGAGAGAGAAGAGAGTAGAGAGAGGAGAGAGAGAGAGAAGAGGGAGAGAGAGAGGAGAGAAGGAGAGAGAGAGAGAGAGAGAGAGAGAGAGAGAGAGAGAGAGAGAGAGAGAGAGAGAGAGAGAGAGAGAGAGAGAGAGAGAGAGAGGAGAGAGAGGAGAGAAGAGAGAGAGGGGAAAGAGAGGGAAGAGAGAGGAGAGAAAGGAGGAAGGAGAAAAGAGGGGAGTGAGGGAAGGAGGCAGGTAGGGAGAGACACATTATATGGACACATCTAAATCATGAACTGACCTGTCCCCAAAACACCTTTCGCCACGTTGGAAGTTCATCAACCATACGCCATGTTCGCTCCCTCCCTCCCCCTCTTCATCTCCCTCTCCCCCCTCCTCCAAGTCGTCCTGCTCTCCCATCTATAAATCTCCGGCGACGTTTCCATCGCGCTAAATCGGCACTCATTTCTCCGCCGTTCTGCTAATATCAATTTCGTCCACCTCTCCATCATTACCATACGAGGGGCCGTCCGTCATCATTACCCGCGAGACAGAATTAGGTTCGGATAATGGGACTGATTTATGGAACGGGAGTCGACGGGATCGCTTATTTGTTTCTCTCTCTCGTTCTTTTTCTCTATTTCTCTTTCTTTCTTTCTATTTTTCTTGCTCACTCTTCTCCCCCCCTCTCTCTGTCTGTCTGTTTGTCTGTCTCTCTACTGCTCTGTTTATGTGTTTGTCTCCTTTGCCCTTTCCATCTGTATCTGTCTGCCTCTATGTATTGGGAGAGTATGAAAAAATGGACAAACAGATCAATAAAACACTTAAATACACACAATCAAACAGGCACGCCCTATCCCCTGACCACCACCCCAAGGGCACACTCGCCTCCACACGCCCCCCCACGCGCCCCCGACCCTCCCGTCCCGCCCAAAACGCACCTGCCCTGCACTCTCCCGCCCTCTACACGAACCCGCGACGAAGGGAAAACCAGTCCAAGGCTGAAGGAGAGGCGGAGGGAGGAGGAGGAGGAGGAGGAGGGAGGAGGAGGAAGAGGAGGAGGAGGAGGAGGAGGAAGGAGCAGGAAGGAGGAGCCCATTCTTCTTCCTGTCAATGGTGTCGCCTCCTTCGCTCCTTCTTATCGGACACC
>NW_020872871.1:80281-95281 GCF_003789085.1 Penaeus vannamei
CCCTTCTCGTCATGTTCTTTTTCATTCTCCATTTGTCGTCTTCGTCCTCTTCCTCCTCCTAATCCCCCCCCCCCCGTCTCCTCACCTCTTAGCAGTAAAGAACAAAGAAGTAAGGCTATATGGTGTATCATAATTCACTCGGGACTTACTGGACCACCGTTCTTTAATTTTGCTGTACTATTCATTTATGTACTCCAACTCCCTCTGCTGTCAGACAATAAGGGGCGCTGCTAGAAAAAGGCGATAGAACCTTAAGCTATTGTACAGAATAGAGCAATTCCAACCATTGGGAGATCACGGAATCGTGAGCACACGAATGGTTTCTTTCACAGATTCCGCATACTGAAACTCTCCGACGACAACATTGTATCACGTGCTACCTTCGCTTACAAATTTTCACATGGTCTTGTTGACAAGGAACTCTATTTCAGGCCTCGCCCAAACGACATATGCAAGGAACCAGTCCAACCTGCACTTGCCCTTTAGGCCCTCATACCAATCACAGAGTAACATAAGACACCATGGTGCCAAGATATATAATGATCTGCCTAGCGCAATTCAAAGTAAACCCAGTGTCACCAACTTTATATCTCCCCTAAAGAAATATCTAAGAAGTACATAAAGCTGGCAATCAATGCTTGGAAATATTGTGTAAATATCAAAGTATTGTATAGTCTCATGCTCAATTCTGTTTGATTAGCTGCTGCTTATATTGCATTTTATACTTGCATTCTATGGTTATGTAAACATTTATTCAATGCGATGCACCTTATTTTTTTTATTATTATTTTTTTTAGAGATTAAAGATCCATTAAAGTGCCCGCTTTTTGCAACATTCTACAGTATGAAAACATTTGTACAATTCTTAGACAAAATAAACTTGTTCAGTATCAGTATCCTCACCCCCCCCCCTCTCAAGCTTTCCGCCTCCGCCTGTCCTTCTAATCCGGTGCAAGGGAGGGGGGGGGTACCTCGGCAATAAAACGAATACAAATCGGATCAAATCGGCCTCTTTGCATCCGGTTCATCGACGGATTCGTAAGAGAAGGATTCGCGGAGTCTTTACTTTCCTGTACTTTTGTTCTCTCATTCAGTCAGTCAGTCAGTCAGTCAGTCTCTCTCTCTCTCTCTCTCTCTCTCTCTCTCTCTCTCTCTCTCTCTCTCTTCTCTCTCTCTCTCTCTCTCTCTCTCTCTCTCTCTCTCTCTCTCTCTCTCTCCGTATTATTTATCATATCTATGGTTACTGTTACTTTTGATAAACCAATTTTTAACGTTTTCCTTTTTCGGGAGAAGCATTTGAATGATATTTAAATATATTTAAAGATCACCGTTTGGACAAAGAAAAAGAAATCTAACGAACCACAAACATGATGAATAAATAAAGGAATAGCAACAGCCTATTCAGTCCGCCTGTAACAACCGCGTACAAATTAACATATTCATTGGCTTATAACGGTTATAGGTCTATATAAGAGCATACATGTTTAAACCGAAACGGTAATATCATCCATGTTTCTAGAGAAAGAGAAGGAGAGAGAGAATAAGAATATGGAAGAGAAAGCGAAAGAGAGAAAGGGAGAGAGAGAGAGAGAGAGAAGAGAGAGAGAGAGAGAGAGAGAGAGAGAGAGAGAGAGAGAGAGAGAGAGAGAGAGAGAGAGAGAGAGAGAGAGAGAGAGAGAGAGAATTCCATTATATCATAGCAGCCGCAGTTGCTCAAACCAAAAAATGAAGAGAAAGAAGCACATGCACCCGAAATGCGCATCATAAGCACCTCCAGCCACGCGCATGCGCAGCAACCCCTCGCCCCTCCCCCATCCCCCCTGCCAACCCCGGCCTCAGCGCGCCCTGTCGGCCGATGGGCTACGTAGACACTGAGAAGACGAGTGATAAATCACACCCTGATATATGGATATGACCTGCTCCGCCAGCCATTGTGATAAGGCTCCCCTGCGTTAATAAATACCTGCAGAAATCTATAAAATATCAAAGGCGAAGTTAATTGCTCATAAACAAGTTGTAAATATCAGGCAGGAAGGGAAAGGCTGACGCCGGAGCGAGCGAGGTGGCCTAATGAGTGCGTCTGCGGGCGCTGACGCCGCCGCCACTGCTGCGACGCCCGCCCGCGCCCGCACGCTCGCGCCTCGAACGGCTGTGTTCCTCCATCGACACAGCTTCTGTTGATTATTCTAGTCTCATTTTGTTAATTTTCTTTCTTTTGGCACTTCTCTCCGCCTCTTTTCCCCTCCTACTCCTTTTCTTTTGTTTTTTCCTCTTCCTTCTCCAACTTCATATTTGCCTCCTCTTCCTCCTTATCCTCACCCCCTTTCTCTTCCTTCAACTTCTCTTTAATTTTCCTCCTCTTCCCAGTTCGCTGTCTGTCCTACTCTTTCCCCCTCCCTCCATCCATCTCGACCTCCCCTTCCCCCACTTCCCTCCCCGTCACCTACTCCATCCCCACCGCCAAGCTAAAGACGCGACTGTCCCCGTCCCAACAGCTGTTCCTCCCCCCTCCCCCTCCCCTATTCCCCACCTACTCTTCAGTCTAACACTTTGCATCACAGCTGTGTGGCTTTTTATCTCCTTCAGTGACAAACAGAGTACCATCATCACCACCATCATCGTCATTATCAGCAACACCAAGATCACCATCATATCCATAAAATTATTACAATAGTAACCCTAAATCGATTAATAGGTTAAAAAACAACAACAAATATATATGTAACATAACCTAAATAAAATTGCAAAGAATAAAATAAATAAACTAATTGATGGAAAATCACGTCAACATCCCCCGAACACTCTGATCCCGACCTTATCTCAGTCAAACGTGCCGCGACACGATAAAAGTGTAAAATATTATCGTGTCCAGTTCTCAGCGGCTAATTGGCCGTTCAAGCAGAAGACAAAAAGAAGACAGAGAGAGAGGAGAGGGAGGGGGGGGGTTACGGAGAGAGAAAGAGAAAGGAAGAGAGAGAGAAAGGATGGATGGATAGATGGGGCGGAAGGGAGGAAGGGGAGTGAGGGAGGAGGAGAGAGAGAGAGAGAGAGAGAGAGAGAGAGAGAGAGAGAGAGAGAGAGAGAGAGAGAGAGAGAGAGAGAGAGAGAGAGAGAGAGAGAGAGAGAGAGAATAGGGAAAAGAGGCAGGAGAGGGAGAGGAACGAACATACGAAAGAGGAAAGAGATAAGAAGAAAAAAAAGAGAAAAGAAGACAAGGAGAGACGAAAGAAAGCCCAAACAGAGGAGAGAGGGGAGGTGAAGAGAGAGGAGAAAAGCGACTTAAACCCAAAACTGAGCGAGTTCAATTAACGTTGCACGGCCCACGAGACAACCCGATGATTTTATTGTATTATATATAAAAAATATCACTCTTATTAGGAAGCGTGACTGAGCATCAACGCTGCGACTAAACACTCACTAAAACTGATGTGTGTTAATACTCAGCGTTTATTAAACTTCTTTATTTTCACTCAGACCTGTTCTCGGTATTGCCGTAACGCACGGTCCAGTTCTACATTTCCCAAGCCTTATATGAACTCTTCGTTAACAAACTGATTAAAATTCCTGTCACAGGTGAATCATTAATATTTTGTCGATCTTTATGTAACCCACCGAGGTTCTGGGAGCGCAATTTTTCTGATATCATACCCTGTTCCCTTTGCTTTTTTGTGTGTATCAGAGGCATAATACAAAGCCCAGCCCCCACCCCCCGAAAAAAAAGAAATTAACTCTTTAACCAACAGACTAAAGAAAAAATGCCGCTGATAAGCTGAAGAGCCTAATTCTTGACACAGAAAATCCATTCATTCTTTCTTTTTATCCACTAGTCTTCTTCCAGCCGCAGTCGGCGGGACTACCCATCTATTCAGCATCTAACTTAGCTACAATGTCCCAATTATGCCACAACGTTACGGCGTCTGATTAATATGCTGATGGGATGAGAGCGCTCGAACACTACTACGAGGCAAGGAAACCATATGGGCGCATCCCGTAGATTTTAGCGCGTCCGTCATGCACAGGCTAAAATCTCCCTAAAATATTTCTTGCGACCTAGAAAACAAACAAACTTATTTAAGGGAGGTCTTATTAGACATAGCGTCCATCTTCTCGAGG
This sequence comes from Penaeus vannamei, assembly GCF_003789085.1. Lineage (NCBI taxonomy): Eukaryota > Metazoa > Arthropoda > Malacostraca > Decapoda > Penaeidae > Penaeus > Penaeus vannamei. The sequence continues at coordinate 84,395 of NW_020872871.1, forward strand.
CCTATCATAACAAGACACCTTTAACATCAACGGAAAGAAAACAGAAAATAAATATAAACTCTCAACTTCCCTCTCCTCTCCCCGTAACCCTCTACTCCCTCCTTTCTGCAGTCGCAATCGGCAATAAATTTTCCAATATTCAGTTATTCAAGAGCGTTCAGATGACTTTAAATCATCATAAAGACTGCCATATACGAACACGAAGGCGCCGGGTGTTATCAAGCCAGCATAGACAGCGGCAAGAGGGAAGGGGGGGGGGGCGGAGGGGCTCTAAGGGTTCTCTTGCTAGAGGGTGAAGGGGGGCGTAGGGGAGGAAGGAGTGCGGGTAGGAGTAGGGGGAGAAGGGGGTAGAGTGTGGTTGGGGCAAGGGGTTGGAGGGAAGCGAGGACGAGTAGGGGGGGGGGGGCTATCTTACCACTACGGTATCTTGATGAATGGCTGGAGTTTAGATGCTGTTCTTGTAGGATACAGGCGGGAGGACCGTTCCTCTCCCACTCTGACTATCTACCTAATTATCTAGCTCTTCCTCTCTTCTCCGATATAAATACGTTCTTATATTTGTACATATATATTAGCACATATAATATACACATACACACCACCACACCACACACACACACACACACACATACATACATACATACATACACACACACACACACATATATATATATATATATATATATATATATATATATATATATATATATATATATATATATATATATGATATCCTTTAGCAACAGCCCGGAGAAAAGGAGGCCAAAGCTTCTGCCAAGGTCTACTGTAGTTGCAAAAGCCTGATCAGTGTTGCAGAAAAACGAAGGTATTGAAACGAGGTATATGCTTAGATATCCAGGCAGAGAATCAAAAGATAATCGAGGAATCTCCCAAAAAGATGAAAATATTCAGTAGAATAAAATAATTGCTATTATTTATAACCTTTTATCCGAATATTTTCATATTTTTATATATTTTTGTTATAGACATGCTATTGTCCTTTATTCATCTATAACTAATACTTTGATGTTCTTTCCCACGNATAAAAGCGATGATGATGATGATGATGATAACGATGATGCGTTGATGATGATTGGCATGATGGATGATGATGAATGATTATGATAACGATTGTTAATGATGAGTGACGTGACCGATGACGGATGGTGATGCGGATGACGATGACCTATGGACATTGATATGATCATGCATAACTTATAAATGATGGCGATTGATGTTGGCAATAGTGGTGGTGGTGGTGATGATGGTACGATGGCAGCGATGGCAGTAATAATAATAATAATAATTTAATAATAATAATAATAATAATAATAATAATATTAATAATAATAATTAATAAAACATTACCAAAAATAAAACTATTTTGATAAACAACAGAAACAAAAGACTCCTAACAACAACAACGTTGAACGCCAAAGGATAACATCAAAGCAACATCAGAGGTTAAAAATAGACTCCGTTCTACGCAGGGCTTCCAGGCCGCCGCAAGATGAAGGCAAACCTCTGTAGATTCCAAAAACTCCCAACCCCCCCCTCACCCCCCACCCATATCTACCCACCCCTCTCCCCCTCCTCCTCCTCTCCCATCCCCCCCTCACCCCACCCATTTCTACCAACCCCTCTCCCTCGTATCTCCCCAACACCTTACCTTCCCCACTCCCTCCCTCCTCCTATCTCCCCACCCCTCCCCACTACCTATCTACCTAACTCACTCACCCCTTCTCCCCACTCATCTACCTGCCCACTTCCCTCTTATCTCCCCAACCCCTCCCCCTCCTACCTTTACCCACTCCCCCTACATCCCCCCCTAAACCCACCTTCCCTATACACCTCCTTCCCATTCTATCTCCCCATCCTATTTCTACCCTCCTCCCCCCCCCTTCCTTGAAAACCCACCCTCTCACCCCCCTCCTAAACCCCTCACCCCCTCCTGAAATCCACCCTCCACCCCCACTGTATCCAAATACTGTTCCTGTTTCACTTCCACCACAAGTCACCACATCCACGCTGAAAAATAATTTCTTTACCCTCCACTTACGAGTTAGCATCATCCACCTAAACCCCACAACCCAAGCCTCCACCCACAACCCTTGCCTCCACCACGGTCAGCTCCACCCACAACCGTGCCTCCACCCACAACTGTCGCCTCCACCCACGCTCCACTCCACTTCCAAAAACTCTCAGAACAAATCATCCACTCGAAATAAATAATCATAAAATAAAATAAAATAAAATAAATATAAACAAAAACAAAACCAACAACAAACATCCATTTAAAAAAAAAACACAGCAATCATCCACTTTTCCTCACCCCCTAAAAAAATAATAACCCCCCTCAAAAAAAAAAAATAAAAATCGATCCCCTAAAAAAATGACAATACAAAAATAAATAAACAAATAAATAAATAAATAAATAAACCCCACACAGAAAAACACACACACACACACAAAAAGGCATAAAAACAACGCGCTAGTCTTTGGAGTGTTGTCAAAATTACAGCAACACACACTCCATCCGCCTGGCTTATCCTTAAAGGTGCGAGTCTCATGCAAGCAATAGCAACATGAGGATCGAGCAGGATTAAGGAGTCAGATTGGCGAGCAGGGGGAGGGAGAGAGAGAGAGAGAGAGAGAAGAGGTAGAGAGAGACCAGAGCGAGAGAGGGAGGGTGGGTGGGTGATGGGAAGATGGGAGAGAGAGAGAGAGAGAACGAGAGAGAGATAGAGAGAGAGAGAGAGAGAGAGAGAGAGAGAGAGAGAGAGGGAGAGAAATCTGCCTTTTCTTTCTTGTTTCCCCTCTTCTTCAATCTTACTTTCTTCTGTCTTTCATCTTTGCTCTCTTTTTCTTACTAACTCTCTTCTTTTCATCATACATCTTTTCTTTTGTCTCCTCTTTCTTTTTTTAGAGGGGGGGGTCGCAGAGGGGGTGGTGTGTACAAAGTGGGATGAGGATGCACAAGTTTAATTTTTTTTGTGAGTGAATATGTGTGTGTGTGTGTGTGTTGTGTGTGTGTGTGTGTGTGTGTGTGTGTGTGTGTGTGTGTGTGTGTGTGTGTGTGTGTGTGTGTGTGTGTGTGCTGTGTGTGTGTGTGTGTGTGCTGTGTGTGTGTGTGTGTCTGTGTGACGTGCGTGAGTGTGCGCGAACGTCCTATTTCTTTGTCTGTAATATTTAAAACATGCATACTGTTTATATGCATAAAAAAAAAACTCCTTATTACATTTTTTTCCTTAAGTCCAAAATCATGAAGAAAAGAAGAAAATAATAAGATGAGTCTACGTGTGCGTCTGAAAAGTAAGGAATCTGAAGGCGAGGGGGGGGGGGGCAGGAGAGGAGAAGGAGGGGGGAGGAAGCATGGAGGAGGAAGGGGCGAAGCAGTGGAGGATGAGGGGGGGCGAAGCCGGAAGAGGAGGGGGAAAGCAGGGGAGGAGGATCAAGAGGGGCAGGGCAGGGAGGAGCGAAGCGAGAGGGGTGAAGAGGAAGGGGCGAGGCGAGGGAGGAAGGAGGGCATCGTGCGTAGGAGGGGGGGGTGCGTGAAGGATGATCTTTTGTCTCCCTAAGAAGCTGTCTCCTTGATGCGTCTCTCTTATGTCTTCATCATTATTTTCATCAACGTCTCGCTGTCTTCTCTCTGTTTCGTTTTATCTATCTATCTCTCTGTCTTATCTTCCTCTTTTATCAATTCCATTTATTTTCTGTCTTAGATCGTCTCTTTATCTTTCCCCTTCATCGGTAACATCTTTCTTTTCTTACTCATCTTCCCCTTATCTTACTTCTTTATCAGTTCCACTTTATTTCTATCTTCCCCCATCTTACTCCTTCTAATGTTTTCTTCTTTTCCCCTTCTCCTCCACCAGCTTTCATCTATCGTTTCATCTATCACTTTTCTCCCTCGTGTTTCTTCTTATCAATATACCCCTTCTCCTCCATTTTTTGCATCCACCTCCTTCTCCACATTTTTTTCTTTTCCTTCTTGCTTCCTAATCGCCTCCTTCTTTTTCTTTCTATTTCCTTCCTCCTCTTCCTCTTCCTTCTTCTTCTTATCCCCCACTTCTTCTTCTTCTCCTCCCTCTCTTCCTTCTCCTCCTCCCTCCCTTATTATTATCATTACTATTATCATTAACATAATTCTCATCCTCCTCGCCCTCTCCCTCCCCTCCTTCCCCTCTCCCCCCTTCCCTTCCCCTACTCCCCCTCTTCCCCTCCTCCTCCCCTCCCCTCCCCCCCCAGCACGCGCGCTCCGTCGCCATCTCCTCAAGGACTAATCCCCACTCGCCGCCCTCTTTCGATGAGGTTCCCATGCGATCTATGTGCCTTTCACGAAGAATATAATTACCTAATTATCTCTCCCCACTCCATCATCATCACCCCCACTCTCCCACCCCCTCCTCCTCCTCCTCTCGGTTCCCTTTCCCCCACCCCCCCCCCCCACCCACCACCCCACCCCTCCCCCGCCCCTCCTCTCATCATTCCCTAAAACGTAGTCTACATCTGTGGTCATCAATCTAAATTTTTCTTTCTTCTCTCCGTCTCCCCTCTTTCGTTTCACATATTTTCCATGGTTATCTACTTCCTCTCCTCCATCTTTTTATTTTTTTTCTTCTTCTGCTCTGTCTTCCCCATCTCTTCTTTTTTCTCCTTTTTTATTTTCCTACAATTATCCACTTCCTCTTCTCTCCATTTTCTATCTGTTCTTCTTCCCACTTTCTTTTTCTTTTTTTTCTACATTATTTCCTGTCTGATTCTCCTCCCTATCCTTCTCGTTGTTTTATTATTTTCCTGTCATGCTCTTCCTCTTTTCTATCCTCTTTCTTTTCCTCACTCATTTCCCAATTCCTTTTCTCAACCACCTTTTCAATCTTCTCTTCCTAGTTTTTTTTTTCTCTTTCCTCTTCCTCGTTCTTCTTTCTTCTTCTCCTTCCCTCCTATTTCTTATATTACGCCCTTCTTTTCTTCCTTCTTTCCATGCCTTCTCTTCTTCTGTCTCTATTTCCTCCTCCTTTCCTACCCCTGCCGATGCCATGCCCATACCATTCTCTACCTCCCCCCCCCCCCTTACCCCCTCCCCCCACCCCCCCTCCTCCCCACCCATACCCCTACCCCCTTCCCTCCCCCCCCCCCCTACCCATACCTCCCCCACCCCCCACCCCCAGGTCATCACCACGGGGGTTACCTACTTAATATATTCTACATTTCAATTAGCTTATGAATATTCATCACTCTATGGTATAATCTCCTAATTAATCCCGGAGAGAAATGAGCTTCTCCGGACTGGAAGATAAAAAAAAAAAAACAAGGCTTTATTTTTCTCTCTCTCTCGCTGGGTCAAGATGCGGTGAGATTTGTTTTGATTTATTCGGGAAAAGATAAAAAGGAAAAAGAAAAATTAAAAACGGGAGAAATGAGATCGCATCAGTAGCCCTTGTTATTCATCTCTGGGAGGAAAAAAAAATAGGAGACAAGTAACGAGCAAGGTAGACGGTTATTTTTTTGTTTTTAACGGTAATAACGGTCAAAATCTGAACTGCTTTTTAAAAAATCTTCGCGGTAAAGTACATCAAAAAGAAAAGAAAGGAAAAAAAAAACAGTAATAACGGCCAAAATCTGAACTGTTTTTTTAAATTTCTTGGCGGTAAAGTACACTAGAGAAAAATATGCGGTAAAACCTCTTCTTATCGCCACTCACGTCGCACGACTTCACCCTCCCACCCGTCTATCACCCCCCACACCCCACACCCTCCATCCCGCCCACTTTCTAAGTCAGTTCTCCTCTCCCCCTCCCTTCCCCTACCCTTCATCTCCACTTCTTCCCCCGTCTTACCCTTTACACACCTAATCTCCTCCCCCTTTCCTCCTCACCTTTGCCCTGATAATCCCCAACTCCACTTCAACTTCCCCTCCCCTACTCCCTTCCCCTGCCCCCCCCCCTCTCCCCTAGGGACGATGTGGCCACGATGCAGAATATGTTATCTCGAGACACCCTCTACGCACGACCGGGTCCTTTATGGTCGATGATTCCCTAAGCCAACCACGTGAGAGTCGCCCGTATGGACATCGAGGTGGCATGAACAGCCAGGGTCGGATTCCAGCGTATAGGGGGCTGAATATGGCCGAGGTGTATCGGCATAAAATCTGCATTTTCAAGTTGGGGTCTGCGTGAGGGGTCGCTGTTTCGCCTCTCTCTCGTCTCTTCATTATCGTTTGGGGTCCGCTGCAGATAGGCCCCCTCTGGATAGCCCGGATTCCTCTGGTTGTGCGCGAGTCCCTTTGGGTCGGCGAGGGGGACCTCCACGGCCGCAGTTGAGACTATCATTGACCTCATATCGAGTGCGGTTCGTCCAGTCTCATTGGCCGCTTCCAGAGACCGCGGGGTAGATTCTGTTTCTTATCGTCCCTGATTTTCTTTCCCTCCGGTGAAAGCGTCATTAGCACTGATATCATTTCATCCACCAAGTACCACTAGCGCTAATAACCACTCCCCATCTGGTCCTCTAACAACCTCGTGCATAGCAATCTCATTAGCTCTCCCCCTCCCTCGTCCCCTCACTTTCCTCCCTTTCTCCCTCGCAAAAACCTCTCCCCTCCTCCCTCCTCTCCCCCGGCAATCACGTCATTATCACCTTTACGGCGGCATAAAGTGTGCTCTCCTCTCCCTCTCTTCTTCCCCCTTTTCCCCTTCCTCTCCTCCTCCCCTACCTCCCTCCTCCTCCTTCTTCTCCCCGTCCCTTCCCTCTATTCCTCTCCTCCTCCTTGTCTCCTTCTCTCCCAATTTTATCCTTGTCCTCTTCCCCCTCCTTTTCCCTTCCCCTTCTTCCTGTCCTTTCCTTCTCTCCTTCTCCCTGGTTCCCCCTTCCTCCTCCCTACCCTCCTTCCTTTTCCTTTCCTCCTCACACCCCTCCTTTTCCTCTCCTCCTCCCCCATCCCCCTACCCCCCCCATTCATAATCCCCCCATTTTCCTCCCCCCCCCCATCCTCCATCCACCCCCACACCCGTCACGACCGCCCATAAACCCCGCCAAGCGACGTGACGACGCAAGCTCCCGTACGTCACGCCGCCTCGCCACACGCCGACGGTGAGGAAGAGGTGAAGAGGGAGAGGTAAGAGGGGGGAGGGAGGAAGGGGCGGGTGTGGAGGAAAGAGGGGAGGAGGGGAAGGGGGAGGAGAAAAGAAGGGGGTGGTGGAGGGAGGAAAGGGGGTGAAGGAAAAAAGGGAGAGGAGGGAGGAAGGTGGGGAAGGAGGGGAAGGATGGAGAGTGAGAGGAAATAGGGAAGTGGAGAGGAAAGAAGAGGATGGAGAAAAAAGGGGACTGGCAGGATAGAGGAGGTTAGGAAGATCGAGAGGAGAGAGAGGAGAAGGGGGGAAGTGGGCGGGCCAAGTGGGGGGCGCTGAGGAGTGACGAGGAGTAACAAAGAGTGGATGCAAAGTGGCCCCCGCAGTCGAGGTAAGGTTTCTTCCCACATTTTTAAAACCCGGATTTCTTGCCCTTTTGTGGGTTATCCGCGCTCTGATTTCGGCTATCAGCGAGGGGAGACTTCGCCAAAATTTATTTCCCTCTTTATCGTCCATCTCAGCGGGCTCTCGCTCTCTTAACCTCCCCCCCCTTACCAGACCCCCCATAAAGGCTTCAACCTCCCTCCCCCTCTCTCATCTCCCCCTACCAGACCTCCCCCCTATAAAGCCCCCACCCCAGGACCCCATAAAGTTCTCCCCCACCCCCATCCCCCCACCCCAGGACCCCATAAAGTTCCTCCCCCCACCCCCACCCCCACCCCCACCCACGGCTTCGTTGACAGCTCATCGCCTTGCAAGAACGAGCGAAAACCACGCCATTCGCATGCAAACTCGAAGGCCTCTGGTAACTCTCACCTTTCCCCGCTTCGTCTTTTCTTATGCATGACTTCTTCCTCCCCCCTCCTTTTCTTTTCTTCCTTTGCGTGATTTTCTTTCGCTCTTTTCCCTTTCTCATCCCCTCTTTTTCTTCTTCCCATGCACGGCTTCTTCTCCCTCTTTTCCTATTCTCTCTTCTCCCTTGCATGACCTATTCCCTCTTTTCTTCTTCCACGTAAGACTTAATTCCCTCTATTCTTCATCCATAAATAACTTATTCCCTTTCTTCTTCCAAGCATTAATACCATTCCCTCTTTTTCTCCACTTACGCATACCTCATTCCCTCTTTTCTTCTTCCATGCATGATTTATCCCTTATCCCCCCCCCTTCCCATGACTTCCGTTCCCATTTTCTTCTTCCTGCATGATTTATCCCTCTTTTTCCCCTTCCGCATACCTCATTACTCTTTTCTTCTTCCATGCACAATTTATCCCCCTCTTTTTGGCCCCTTCCGCATGACTTCCTCCCTCCTCTTCTTCCGTGCATGATTTATCCCCTCTTTTTTCCCCTTCCGCATACCTCATTCCCTCTTTTCTTCTTCCGTGCATGACTTCCAACCCCCTTTTCCTCCCCTTCCGCATGACTTCCCTTCCCTCTCTTCTTCCATGCATGATTCCCCCTTTTCTCCACTTACGCATACCTCATGACTTCCCTTCCCTCTCTTCTCCTTCCATGCATGACTTCCAACCCCCCTCTCCTTCTTCCGTATGACTTCCATTCCCTCTCTTCTCCCATCATGACTTCCCCTCCCCCTTTTCTCCCCCCTTCTCTTCTCCTTCCATGCATGACTTCCCCTCCCCTTTTCCTCCCTTCTGCATGACTCCCTTCCCTCTTTCTTCTTCCATGCATGATTTCCCCCTTTTCTCCACTTACGCATACCTCATGACTTCCTTTCCTCTCTCTCTCCTTCCATGCATGACTTCCCTCCCCCTTTTCTCCCTTCCGCATGACTTCCCTTCCCTCTTTCTTCTCCAATGCATGACTTCCAACCCCCCTTTCCTCTCCTTCCCTCTTCTCCCTCCATGCAATGACTTCCACTCCATCTCTTCTCCTTCCATGCATTCCTTCCAACCCCCTTTTCCTCCCCTTCCGCATGACTTCCCATCCAAGCGATTTTCAGACGCTCGCTCCGGCCGAGGCGAGCGCAACCTCCCCGCCGCGGCCGCCGAAGCCGAACGCGCCCTCGACGGAAGGCGGTGGGCGGGATGCGTCGCCTTTCGAAGCTGAGGAAAAACAGTCCCCGGAATCCCAAATAAATAAATGAATACAGAGAGAGAAGAGGAGAGAGAGAGGGAAGGGAAGGGAGGGGGAGGGGAGAGAGGGAGGGAGGGAGAGGAGGGAGGAGGGAGGGAGGGAGGGAGGGGGAGGGAAGGAGGGTGAAGGAGGAAGGAGAGGAGATAGGAGAGAGAGGGGTGGGGGAGGGAGGGAGGGAGGAGGAGAGGAAGAGAGGTAGAAAAAGAAAGAAGAAAGAATTGAAAGAAGAAGATTTGGTAAAAAAGGTATGAAAAGAAAAAGAAAAGGAAAATGGGAGAAATGGAAGATTTAGAAAGAATGATAGAACGGAAGAAAAGAAAAGAAGGAAGGAAGGAAGGAAGGAAGGAAGGAAAGAAAGAAAGGAAGGAAAGAAAAGAAAAAGGAAGAAAGATATTGCAAAAGGAATAAAAAAAACAAGGGGAAGAGTATGAGAGACCTATAAGAAAAGACAGAAAGTAAAGAAGGAAGGAAGTACAGAAAAAAAAGAAAAAGAGAAAAAAAAAGAAAAACAAGGGGAAAGTGCAAGAGATTTAGAGAAGGCTCGCCATTGATTTTATTACTCCTCGACCACTCTCGCTCGCCACTCCTCTCCAACTTCGATGTGGAAAGTTGGGAAGCCGACACACACCCGCCCACTTCTCGCGCTGCATTGGGTGGGCGTTGTGTATGGGCGTACTCTCGCGCCTCCGTGCTCCGTTTTCTTTCGGACGAGTTTAAGAAAACGGTTTCCACTTTTACTGTTTTCTGTGGCCATGTTTATTTTTCTCGTATTTTTCTTTTATATTTTGTTCTTGTTTTTTGTTAATATTTCTTCTGTATTTTTATCTTATTTTTTTCGCTTCTTTCCTTTTTTTCGATATTCTTCCGTTTCCTGTGTCTATTTCTCTTGTCTATTTCTTTTTCTTTAAAATTGTTTTCGTTGCTTCATTTGCCTTCGTTGTTTCTCTACTTGTTTCTCTTATTGTTTCAAATCATACGCCATTTCTCTTCGTTTTCTTAACTAATTCCCCTGCATCTTTCATCACTTTTCCCAACATTTATTCCCCTTCATTCACTCTCTTTACACCTATTCCCCCTCTTCATCCTCCTCTATCCCTATTCTTCTTCCCTTTCTCCCCCATAAATACTCATATTCAACTCCAACCTTCCTTCCCTCCTCCCCTCTGTCCTCCTCCCCCCCACCCCAATCCTCCTCCTCCCCTCTCCCCCCCTCCTTCCCTCTTCTCCCTCGCCACCCCCAACCCCCCTCCCCCCATCCCCCTCTTCCCCTCCCGCTCCTCCTCACACACTAAACGTAATTTCCTTTTCGTTGTTGTTCTGTTTCACGGATCAATGTAAAGACGGGAGAGGTTTGTTCATGTTCCTTGCGTCTCTCCTCGGATTTTTCAATTGCAAAGGAGGACGAGAGGACGAGGGGGGAGGGAGGGAGGAAGAGGGGAGGGAGGGGGGAGAGAGGGAAGGGAGGAGGAGAGAGGGAGGGGGGAAGGAGGAGGGCTAGGGGGGGGTGAAGGAAGAGGGGGAGGGAGGGAGGGGGGAGGAGGGAGGGAGGGGGAGGGAGGAGGAGGGAGGGGGGAGGGAGGAAGGAGGGACGAGGGAGGAGGGAGGAAGGGAGGAGGGGGAGGGGGCGAGAAGGGAGAGAGGAGGGGGAGGAAGGGAGGAGGGAAGGAGGGGAGGGTGAAGGACGAGGGGGAGGGAGGAAGGGAAGGAGGGGGAGGGGGCGAGAAGGG